>CAOJBK010113175.1:0-11512 GCA_948294925.1 Codiaeum variegatum
GAATCACAAATCCTGAAAAATTTAACATGGCCCACCAACTAATTAAAAAGAGATGAACATTCCTAGAACTAAAAAGCTCCCTTTCTTATCAAAAAATAATTAGAAACCAAGCTGGATTGGTAGGTATGCTAAAGGTCCACACAACAAAAGGAAGGAAAATACTTTCCATAACATGTTACTTCATTATTTCTGCTCACAAAATTTTATAAAAATATAGCAGCAAAACAAAAAGCTCCTTGAGCCCATAAAGACAAAATAAAACTATGATTTTTTAAAAAAAAATCTAAAAAGAAAAAATTCTCACCATTTAATTCCATTTCTTGAGTAGTCTTCCTTAATACCCCATTAACAATTGTAGCCAATCTTGAAGTCTCAAAAATAATCTGAAAAAGAAATAAATAAAATTAAAAAAAATATAATTATGTATAAAATTACAAAAACAATAAATCTCTCACCGCACGAGTGAAACGCATTGATTTAAGGTCGTCGAAGTCAACTGGGTCCTCAGGCTTTTTGTTTGCTCTAATTGCTATATGTTCTTTCTGCCAAAATATTAATAACCATTAAGTCAATACTATAAAAAGAAAAAAAAAATAAATAAATAAAATATTATTGTACTTACTCTTAGTTCCCGAAGAACTTGAGGGTGATCATGTAAATATTTGACAGCCATCATACAAGTAGTGGAAACAGTTTCATAACCAGAATATAAAATGGTAATTATTTGATCAATTATTTCTTCATCAGTTAATTTATATCTATTTTCTTCACGATTCATAAGGCAACCAAGCATGTCCTTATGCACTTGTTTTGATGCCCTTCTCTCTTCAATTAGTTGTCTCAATAAGCTCACAATACTCTTCCTAGCCTGTAAATAATAATGAACAACCTTTAAAATAAGCAGAACAAAAATTTGAAAGTAAAAATTTACCTGAAAACCGCGGTGATAATTAGTGCCTGGAAGGTCTATTGGCAATGACAGTGTGCCTAAAACAAGCTTGAAAAATTCAGGCATGAAGGATTCAGAAATTGAGGTTGAATCAGAACCAGCAATTTGCTTGAGTGACGAAAGGAGTGCCATCTACATAACATTAAAAAAGTAAAATTAAATCTAATGGTTTGGATTAGTATTAGTAAAAAGGGGGTTTTAGTACCTCTTTGGTTTTGTGTTGAATGTCAATGATGTTGTTATCCCAATTGGAGAGATGGGTTCTCATAAAATGATCAACTTTAGGCAAAAGCTGTTCTCTTATCATGGTTGGACTAATGAGGCTAAGAAGAGCCCCTCTCATGTACTTGTGAGTAGAGCCATGAACTGCAGCAATATTACATTTGCCTAAGATATCAAGCATGGATTGAGGGTAACCAGGAACAAGCCCTTTTGCTTCATTCATCAGGATGTATCTATTCACCTCTGGATCCATGGAAACAATTGTAGGACACCCAAGAATATGGGATTTGAAAAAATTACCATACCTATCATTTCAAAAAAAAAAAAAACAAAATTTATAAAAAGCAACTATATACTATTATATTCACTGCAAAACTCTTTTTTCATTTTTCTTAAAAAAAAAAAAGGTGTTGTAGTAAGTTTTAACTAACAGGCCATAGTTTAATTTTGGTATTATAGGTAGCTTTTTGGGGGTTATTATATACTAATCTTTCCAACCCAAAGGATGAAAGGTAAGATGGCATGATGCCACCATCCCTGATTTAAGTGAAAAAACAAAAGATAAAGAAACTTCACTTTTAAAAAAACAAAATTTTAATTCTCTACTCTCTAATGGGTTTGAGCTAGACCAGCTAAAAAAGAAAAAAAAATTTAAAAAGGCTAAACTAGAAGTGATTTGAAAGTGATATGTGAGCAGTGAGCAATACAAGGTAGAAACAGAGTAACGGTAGAAAAAAGAACAAGTAAACAGCCACTAAAAGAACGTCACCTTGCTCTTTGGTTTTTCATAAAATTAGGACCTTGTTTAAGAAACTCAGTAGTCTCTCCAAAAACAGGCCATCCCATAGTACCAGGAGGCAACCCTTTCTTTCTGTATTTAACTTCATTCCATCTCAACAAAGCAGAGGAAAAACAGAGCAAAAACACAACTACTACAATAACTACTAAAATTATAGCCATTGCTTCAAGCCCCACCTCCACAAATACCTTTCAAAATTGGGTATGGGCTTTTGTTCTTGTTCAAGCTTACAAATAAGAATATATATATATATATATACACACACACAAAGGGCTTTGAGTTTTCTAATAAGCAAAATGTATTGAGAGAGAAGAAGAAGAGAGAGATGACCAGATACGCCAAAGCATGCACCCTACTAGGAAGGGACCCTACTCTAATATTTCAGGATAATTAAACCATTACAGAAAAATTAAATGACAAAAAAGTACTCCTTACGTTCTTTTATAATAGTGATTTTAGAAGATTTTTTAGAATTCCATTTAACCAAAGTTTTTTTTTTTCTTTTTTTTTTCTTTATCCTTTTTAAACTCCATTTAATTTAATTCATCAATATAATCAATCACATTAAAGAATAGTAAAAGAAAATTTAGGTGTAAATGCATTGATTGTTATAAAAATAATTTTTTATTTTTAAAAATTAATGTTAAATTAGTCAATTAACTCATTTTTCTCCACACTTCAAGATTATTTAATGATTTGTTAATTCTAATAAAATTCTCAAAAGCTTCTATTAAAAAGAACTGGAGGAAGTAAATTATATAATATTATTTTTTGAAAAAAAAAGTTAAAATACTTTTTAACTGTGCCAACAACTTTATTTTGACTCAACAGTTACAAGTTCAAGAATCAATAACAGAGCATAATGTTCGTAGTATTGTAATATGGGAAAAATAAATGAAAAAGAAAAAGTAGATTTTGTGGAGAGCGAGGAATGAGAATTAATATAATGAAGGGTATTGGTGGTTTTCAAGAAATGATTTGGGTTATTGGTATAAAAACGGGAGAGAAAAGACCTAACTTAATTAAAAAGGCACATGCACACCACCTCATTGGACCTAATGACAAAAGGCCAGTAGCCTTCACATGCCTGTCCACAATGCAATTTACATACAAACACACCTTCTTACGTACCATGTGAATAAGTGAATAGAGAAACTTTTTTTTTTCTCTCCTCTCTAAGTTCTTTTCCAACAGCAAGTTCCAAACTCGAACTACCCTTTTGACCCTTATTTGCTGTTTAAAACTTGTGGATTCCATCTCCTTGAGAACCATTACACACTGTGTTATTCAATATTTTTGACTTCTTGGACCCTTTTTATCTTATCATATTTAATTCACCCCTATTTATCACTCAATGAGATTTTTCCCATGCTGGCAAAAACAAAGGGGAGATTTTTCCCCAAAAAGGAAAAAAAAAAAAGGATTTTCCCCCTTTTTTTTCCCTTATCTTTTTCATTTGAGGATTTAATTTTGTTTTTTTTTTAATTTTAATAATGAGTTGTTAATATGATTTTTTTTTGCCTAGGATCATTTAAAATGGTCTAATAATAATAATAATAATAATAAATCATTTAAAATAGTAGCTTCTACCATTTTCAATTAGCATAAAAATTTTAATATATATGATGCGAGTCAACTTAAAATGAGTTTAGAAATATATGAGCCTTTCAAAAAGTAAATTAAGATCCATACTAGAATGTTTTGTTCATCATAAACACTGCTACGCGAATCACTCATAACGTGCCATGTGGCCCCAAAAACTATTATAAATAGCGCGTGATGTCACACTTTTCAAGTATGTTCAACTAAACTCTAAACTATCTAAATATATTTTCTTAATGATACACAGTGAGTCCAAAGGCATAAACAAATCTGTTACTAACTTGAGTATCGGAGGTTCATTGCCAGGTACACGTCTGGCCCTCTTAGCTCATTGTTTATTCATTGTGCAGGTTTAAAGCATCTAATTAGATTTAGGACCAAGATCAAAAGTTGTTAAGTCAAGAACTTATCAATTGGCACCATCTGTCGAAAACGCAGAGTTTCCTAACCAAACACATTCCAAAACCTGTATCACATTTTCAAAATTCACACAATGGAACGCACCCACGAAGATGACCGCGTAGTAGAGGATAGCCCTCCTCCTGCCACAAACCCAGCAACAAACACACCCCAAACACCTCAAAACCCAACCACAACTCTAGCTAGCATAGCTGTCTCTCTGCAAAGCTTGTAAAACCTAATGAATTAGTCACAGATTCTAAGTCCTTCTACCTTAGCTTCACAACCCACTCAGCCTCAAGCAACACCTAACCTAGTAACTGCCTTGCAAGGCTTACTCAGCAACTTAGTTCCCTTGATTACACCTCTCCAAGCAGCGCAAAGGCCTAACCCACCAGTTAGAATAGACAACAATCCACCGGTTGGAGGTCAGGGAGTGAATGCCAATATCCCAGCGGAAGTATCAGCAGCCAGGCTAGCTAAGGAGAGAAATCAAAACAGGTCCGCATCAGCAGTGCCATGCAGGGAACCAAGGAGAGAGAAAAGGGGTGCAACACAGTAAGTAGATGACAGAGAGACAGTAGGGGGAAGAGTCGCTGCCAATAGGTGGGAGGAGGCACATCAAAGTAGATCTCCTGGGATTCGGGTGCCTGAACCCCTGTGAGATTCATCCCATTAGAGAAGGAGCAAAGACCTCGAAGAGGGAGGTTCGTCCCATTAGAGAAGGAGCATAAACCTCAAATAGAGGATGCAAAGCATAAACCTTGAGAAGAAAGTGCGAAGCCTAGACCTCGAGGAAGAGGGTACGAAGCTTAGACATCGAAGAAGAGGGTACGAAGCCTAGAGGGTGCAAAACTTAGAGGGTGCGAAGCATAGAGAGTCCGAAGCTTAGACCTCGAAGAAGAAGGCGCGAAGCAAAGATTCTCCAAAGAGGGGCATTAATCTTTGTTTTAAGATGTCTTTTTTGAATAAGTCTCCTTTTAAAAACTCCTCTAATGTTGTGATGCAGTTAACAGGGAAGACTTATTTAAGATGCTAACCGCGAAATAGTAGGATTAAGCTCAAAGCAGCTAAACCCAGCCTAAACTGGCAAAAGACCCTCCAAAGGGGATACGGCGAAGCTCAGCTGGATTGGCCAAAAACCCTCTGAGGGGGGCATTAAGCTCAACTTGGTGGCAATAAGACCTCTATGAGATGAGGCACTAAGCCAACCTTGACAGGCCGAAAACCCTCCAGAGGCGGCAAGGCGGAGCCCAGCTGGACTGGCCAAAGATCCTCTAAGGAGGGCATGGAAAAGCTGGCACCCAACAGGGAAGACCCATTCCTTGTGGTACAAGCTATCGACCCAGCAGCCTACAAGCTACAAACCATGGAAGGCAGGGAAGTCCCTCATACTTGGAATGTATAGCACTTGAAACTGTATTTTTTATAAATAAAAATAAAACTACTTGTTCATGAACACATGCTTTCTACTAACTTAGTTACTTTTGAGTATGGCAAAAATTTTGAGCCCAGCTGGACTTGCCAAAGACCTTCCAAGGAAGGTATTAAGCCTACCATGACTGGCATAAGACCCTCCCCTTTAAGGGGGCACGGTGTAGAGCGGTCGCAAAAAAAAAGTACTTCAAGCTCAAAGCAACAAAGCCCAGCTTGACGGACTAACGACCCCTCCAAGGGGGTACGGCGAAGCCCAATTGGACTTACCAAAGACCCTCCTATGGGGGCACTAAGTCCTCTATGAGACGAGGCATTAAGCCCAGTTTGACTGGCCAAATACCCTCCAAGGGGGCACCTGAGTCCAGTATTGTCTAGCAAACAATGCGGGTGGTAGGTGATGCATACATCAAGCACCACTTCAAAAAAAAGGGGTGAATGTACACTCAGGGAAGCCTAAAGCTTGGAACAGAGATGATAAACAACAGTGCATAAAGCAAAATGAGTCATATCATGTTTTTTCTTCCTTTTGGTAAAACTCAAAGATTAAGAGTATTAAACAAAGCCTAGATGTCAATTTGTTTTTTGATAGTGGAAGAATTAATAAAATACTCTATTTTTTAATTGTAGAATTGTTTGAAGAAAATGAAAGTGAAGATGAACTGATATGTTAATTTGATAAATATAGGTAACCATATTTCAGAGACAAGTGAAACCTAAAAATATGTATTTTTGTGATTTTATTATAAACACCATATTTTCATAAATTATTTCAACTTTTTATATATTTTTGTAAAAATTCCTATATTTATTTATTTTTGGGCCCTTTTCTCGTTATGTGCCCTGGGCGGTAGCCCTCATAAAACTATCCTCAGAATCAACCCTGGGTGTAATGGCAAAGGTGGTTCAGCTAAAGTCGAAAGTTATCTTGACAGAGCTTTTATTTTCTAGCACTCTTGCTTCTTGGAACACTGTTGATTGTACTGCTCTGGCTAGACACTATTTAGATCACAATCTTATTATTGTTAATTTCTTTTCTAATGATGGTGTGGCTCATTCTCGTTTTCATTTCCAGTTGATGTGGCTTTCGTATCTTGGACTTTAAGAATTTGTGGTGCATAATTGGACTCATTGTGACTCATTGTGATTTCAGGCTACCCCTTATGCAGTTACTCTCTGAGAAGCTAAAATTTATACGAAAAGCTTTGAAGGTCTGGAACAGAGATATTTTTTATCATTATGATGTTAACATTGCTAATGTGGAGTCTTGTCTTTAGGCGGCTCAGAATAGTATAAGCATTACTGGTTTTAGTGAAGATTTACACAAAGAGGAGCTTGAGGCTCATGCTTTGCTTGAGCTTTCTCTTCAGCGGTGGGAAACAATTTTTGAAGGAAAGGAGTATGTGTAGATGGATTACTTCAGGCGATCAAAATACAAAGTCTTTCCACCATTTACATGACATTAGTAAGCCTCTCTCTAAGCTTTCTATCCTCTGAGTTAGTGATGACTTAGTGACTGATGGTAATGTTGTTTATGAGCATGTGGTAATTTTTATCAAGATTTGTTTAAGTCTCTTATTGTTCATAATAATGACTTTTCTATTATGAGGTCTACTATTCCCAATTTAGTCTCATAGGAGGTCAATTGCAAGCTTGTTGCTAGACCGACTTTGGAGGAAATTAACGATGCGGTTTTCAATCTTAACTCTTCTTCAAGTGATACAAGCCCTAACAGCTGCTTTACTGCATCTTTCTTTAAACATTTTTGGGATGCAGTTAATATGGAGGTTTGTCAGGCTGTATTATTTTTCTTTGATCATGGACAAATTACTCCATGGTTGAACTCTAATAACATGGTTCTTGTTCCAAATTCAGCTGATGCTATTTCTATTGACCAGTACATGCCCATTATTTTGAGCAATTTTTGTTACAAAATAATCACAAAAATGATTGCTTGGAGGCTTTCTTTGGTGGTCCTAAGATGATATCTTCTAATCAGTTTGGGTTTTTGAAGGGTAGATCCATTTCTAATTGTATTGCTGTTGCATTAGAGGATATTAAATTACTAGAAGAGAAGTGTTTTGGTGGAAATATGGCCCTAAATATTGATATCCGTAAGGCAACTCTATGGACTGAAACTTTATTTTAGAGGTTTTGGAGGTTTTTGGGTTTTGTTTGCAATTTAGAGATTGGATTCTAGAGATTTTTGCTTTAGTGCACATATCTATTCTAATTAACAGCACTTTCCATAGTTATTTCAACTGCTCTTAAGGTGTTCTCCAAGGAGATCCCCTTTCTCCCTTTATTTTTTGTATTGCAGAGGATTTTTTCAGTAGACTGTTATTAAAGCTCGCTGCGGATGGCTCATTTTCATCTATGAGTTATGTCAGAGGCTTTAAATTTCCTTTGCATCTCTTTTACACTGATGAAATTCTCATTTTTGGTAAAGCTTCTCATGCCAATATTAAGCTTGTTAGTGATGTGTTTTCTCTTTACGATACTTTGTTTGGGCAACTTGTTAATTGGGCCAAGTCTAGCATTTTCTTTGGCAAAGTGGTTACTCCTATAAGAGTTCACTCTTTGATTATGGATATGGAGATTAAGAAAGCTTCCCTTCCCTTTTATTATTTGGCGGTTCCGCCTTTTGTGGGATCTCTTAAAGGTACTCATCTAAAAGGGGATGCTAATCGGATTATGAGGCGTTTCTCTAACTAGAAAGGTAGTTCACTCTCTCTTATTGGTCGAGTATGTTTAGTCAACTCAGTAATATCAGTTCTTTTATTCATTATTTTGTTGTTTATCTTTGGCCAAAGATTCTCATTATTGTTATTTATAAGGCCAAGAGGAATTTATTTGTTTGGGTTTTATCTCCAATTGTAAATTGGTTGTAGTTTCTTGGAAGCAAGGTTACAAACCTATTAACAATGGTAGGATTGGTGTGAAAAATTGGCTTCTAGTTAATAAGGCAATAATGGCTGCTCTTGCTTGGAGGTTATACACGTAACAGGTGCTTCCTTTCTCATTGTTATAGCAACATTTTTGGTTCAGTTCAAGGCTACCAAAATCTTGCTTCTTCAGGTCGAGCATCTGGAGTTCTATTTTTCTAATTTATGATGACTTGAGGAATCATTCATTATAGTTCATGGGGTATCAGTCTTGGCTGAATTTCTAGACTGGAGGGTGGATTTTTCCCTATATTGTAGACAGGAACTGCCTTTCCTTTATTGTCCAATGTTTTTTGTCTAGTACGATGGGAGACTTCTTTACCAATGGATGTTGGAACTTCCCAGGCAGCATTGTGCCTTCCATTAAAATTTTTATCTCTTAAGTTCATGCTCATTCAGGGGACATAGACATTTGTGTTTGGAAACACACTTCTAATGGAGCGTTCTCCTCAAAAGGTTATTACTGGCACCTTTTTGGTTCATGTGCTGTAGCTAATTGGATTTGACTTTTTTGGGCTTGTTTTATTCCTCCTAAGTGGTCTACTCTTTATTAGCATGCTTACCTTGAGAAACTTCCCATTGATGATATTCTTCATGACAAAGGAATATCATTCCCTTCGAGATGTGCTCTTTGTCTTGAAGTAGAAGGGTCGATCTCTCATCTCCTTTTTAATTGCAAAGTGGTTTCTTTACTTTGGCAAGCAGTTTCTGACTTATTTGGAGTTCGAACTTACAGGAATGGTGACTTTCAGGAGCTTATTGATAGATCAATTGATGTTCAGCTGAGTTTGCAAGCTATTATTCTTTTGCGAGCTGCTATTACTTCTATAATTTGGCTTGTCTGGTTTCACAAAAATGAGGTCATATATTCTTATCATCTTATTTCTCATTTATTCTTATTGCGGAAGATACTTTGTCTTATTAAGGAAGTGAATGACTTTCGTATTGGCACCATGAATGGGAACGTGGATGAAAGACTGCTAGTTAGGCAGGTTGGCATTGTTCGTATTCCGAGAAAGGCTCCCCCTTATGGTTTCTATTATATGGTAGCCCCCGCCTAATAATTGGGTCAAAATTAATATTTATGACTCTTATTTGGGCAATCCTGGAATTTCTGGTGCTAATGGGGTTTAGAGGAATTGTCATGGCTTCTGCAAAGGTGTTTTTGCTTTTCGAATAGACTTTTCTTATGCTTTTGTTACAGTGCTGAGAGCTGTCATTTTTGCCATTCTTAAAGCCAAATCTTTTGGTTGGGATCATTTATGGTTGGAATGTGATTCGTCATATGTTGTTTCTTTGATTAAGACTCGCTCTCTTGATGTCCCATGGGATTGTTGCCTGGATTGGTCGAATTGTATGGATTACATTTTATAGATTAATTTTGTGGCGTCCCATATTTTTAGAAAAGGCAATCAATTGGTGGACCGTCTAGCAAATTTTGGTTCTTCTAATCAGGGGGCTCATAGGTGGAGTTCGTGTCCAAATTTTTGTAGTAGCCTACTATTTGAGGATTTGTCTTTTAGAGCGTTTTCGTTTTGTTTAGTTTTGGCCCTATGTTTTGTAGGGATGGATGAACTTTGCATAATTCTTTCTTTTTTTTATTTATTTATTTCTTATTTAATAATATTTGAGCTAAGGAGTATGAAGTAGGTGCTATGTAATGCCAATCTTGTTAGGATGACTGAGTGTACTATATAATTATTGAACTCGGCTTTTAATAATAATAATAATAAAAAGAATGTAATTGAAAATTTTAATATTTTAATACTTATTTAAAATAATAAACATATCATTTTTATTTTAATTTAGTTTATATTAATTACAAATATTTGCTTACCTATATTTATTAAAAATATTTATTTTAAGATTTAATTTATTTTTTATTATTTTATATTTAAGTGATATAAATCATTATAGTTTTATGAAGAAAAAAAAATAAATTTGATTATTTGATTTTTTAAGGAGTGAAAAGAATGAATGATTCATCTAAACGAAGGAATCATATTTCAATTCCCGAATTATTTTTATTATAAAACAAACACTATGAATTAGAATCATTCATTTGCAGTTTCATTCCCTGTTTTATTTTAAAAAATAAATAAATATTTTTTTATTATTTATATAATTGCAAGGGGAAAAAGGAAAATTAAAGGGGATTTTTTTTTGTTGAAATCAAATAAATATTTTATTAATAAAAATTTATAAGTGTAACTTAAAACAAAAAAATTAAAGTTAATTTCATATATATATATATATATATATAAATAAGAGACTTTTGATAAAATAATTATATATAACTGATTGACTCAGTTTAACATATCAACTGGCACCAAATTTAACTCATTGATTATACCTAACTGCAAACAGTGTAGTTATAAATCGATTTTAATGTTTTTAAAGTAAGGAAATTAATTTCTTTAGATGTATGGATGGTGAAAAAGTTGGCATAGAAAGAGAAAGATAAGACTTATTTTTCACTTTTTTCTTCTCCATCCAAGGTTAAATTCACTTCAACATAAAGGAAAAAAAATAAAAGAGTAGTTAATTATATTATTTGGTGCGTGTGTACTGATCACACTGCTAGATGTTAATTATTCTGGTTGAGTTAGAACAGTTTGTACAGAGAAAACAACGGTCAAGGGTGGCCGGACGTGGTGGCCGGCGATAACCCTCTAACGCTCAAGTAAAAAATAAGATTGAATGAAGAAACTCTCAAGAATGGAACTTAGTTAGAGTTTTGAATTACATGTGAACATTACCTCGTTTGAGTTGTTGAGAGTTGTATTTATATGGTGAAAAGCCTATTTAAGGAGACACGTGTTTGCTTCGGGTCCCTTGCAGTGTACCTCTCCATGGGATACCGACACCTGTATCATGTGGGTCTGAACCACTGAAGGCTGAATGAGACAAATCCTGCCAGTTGCCTGGTTCGGGTAGAACCAGGTTGCTCTAGGGTTTGGCCAGGTTTTGAGCAGATAATTGAGGCCGAACAAGGCCAATGTTGAGCGGTATCAATTGTCCCCTTAGAGCGTTAGCATTCGAAGGCTTTGAAGCTCAAAGAGTGCTTAATTAAAGCGCCTCGAGTTTCGAGATAGGGGTATTTGATGGGATTGACGAGATGTTTCCCTTTCTTATCTGTGACCTTTCATCAGGTTTGGATGG
>CAOJBK010113394.1:0-14486 GCA_948294925.1 Codiaeum variegatum
TTTGAAATATTGTTCTAACCTAGGTTTAGGTACTTAAAATATTTTGTTAAAACTCTTTTAACAAAAATTTAGAAATTTTCAAACTTTTTGAAATTTGGTTCTATGTTAAAACTCTTTTAACATATAGGGTTTAGTCATTTATCAAACTATTTAATAAATGTCCAAACTTAGGTTTGGACCCATAACTTCAACTAAGAATATAATTACCAATTTATGTGAAAAACACAAATTGAACAAAGAAAGGTTAGAAGTATGAAATACCTCTCGCCCTCCTCCGTTAAGCTTCTCAAGTGTGAAGCCTCTAGCTTGAAACATACATAGCTTTTCCCAAAAGCTTGTTCTCCAATTCTCTTAAAGAAGCTTGAATCATCTCTTTTTAGATACCCAAACTTTTGATCCTTATTCCTTTCCTTGATAACATGAGACTTGAGGATTAGTTTTGGACTTTTAAGCTTCTCCATACTTCTTTCTCAAAGGTTAATAGAACAAGAGTTTGTGTTTGAAGAACACTTCTTCAAAAATAAACCTTATCTCTCTATTTAGTGTGAATTTTAAGCTTTCTCTCTCTAACTCTTAGAGAGTTTCTCTCTCTAGTCCAAGGTAGAAGAAAATAAATAATTCTTCTTTTTCCTTTAGGTAGAGTGACTTGGTTGGCTTAGGCAAAAAGATGATAATAACCCTTTTATATCCCATAACTTCTCCAACAACTTCTCCTTAAATTATGGAAACATGTTGAGAAGATAGGTTGCTTATTCTAGTTGATAATTGACTATTTGACTAGTCAATTAGTCAACTAGATTAAGCACATAATTAGTAGGAATCACCTTTAAGCCTTAATTAACCACATCTAATGTGGATTAAGGTAACATCTCATGTCAAGCTTAATTAATTTTATTTGTTTGTCCAAAACCATTTCAATTAGTCATGCCCATTTGTATCTCATGCAAACTATGAGTTAATTAAAATTATCCTTTTGTGAATTAAACTTTAAGATATGCTAGCATCTTTGTAAATTTAATTACAAGTTTAATTCAATCATTATTAATAATTAATTAAACTCTTTAATTAATCATTAATATGATTTATACAAGTTAATGGAAATTGCTATATGGTATGTGACTTACTAGGTTCATATTCTAATTAGCAATGGATAAAGAAAACTCTTTTCTTCCCACCAAATATGTAATCCTCATCACACACATAGTCTCGAAAGTCATGAGTGACATCTAGAATAACATACCATGACTACCTAATTAGAATTGAATGTCGGTGATCATATCCTTGACATTGCATGACCTCTCAATCATGACTATCGTGCACTCGAATCCCTTCATTACGGATTCTCGAACTTAGCTAGGGTCATGGAATAGTCAAACCTTATATGCCAGATCATATGACCTCTATCCAGTGTGAGTTCTCGATAAACCAATTCCTACTATAAACTATTTCTAGTGAACCTTATCCACCCTAGATGGGATTTGCATATCTAGAATAACTAGAATTCATAGGATTCCTTCCTTGGTTATCAAAGTTAATGAATCCTTACTTGGTTGAACACTTATCCCAACATATCATTGATTATGACCACCACATTCCATATACCAATACATAATTAGCATCGGTATGTAAGCAGTAACAAACCAGAGCCATAAATATGCCAGATAACATGTCACCTCAAGTCTAAGGATTATATGCACAATCATGATCTAGATAATGAGATATTCACTAATTGGTAACGACCTAAGTATCCATCTTCTAACGTCCTTGTTCAACTTACAAATCCAATTAGTATGCTCACATTTTGTTATGACATCACATGTCTATAGCATGAGACTAACTACCTCCATATCAATAAGTATCTCATACTTATCATGGATGACAACAGAGGTGATGGTCTTCTGGATTAATGACATCCCTACCAATAATTCTATGACCATGAATAACCTTTAAAGTATTTGATAAAGGGCAATCTTTCACCCATATTCTCAAACTCTTTGAGAATAGATTCCCTTATAGAACACTTAAGGTTACATATATACGTTCGATACAAAGAATAATTCATTTAAAGAACATATATGCTAAAGCCAATTAGGTGTTCATGTACATTCACATGAAGAGTATAAACTCTAGGGCATACACTACTAACATCAGCTCACCCAAATTCAATTGGAGAAATAAGGCATTAAATTTATACTAGCACCTAGATCAAGCATGCCTCTTGCCTCTTCTTCATTACCGAATTCAATATCAATCACAAAACTTCTATGATCTTTGGCTTTTGGAGGTAATTTATATTATAAAACAGCACTTGTTACCTCCGAAACAACTACATTTTCCTCAAATTTTAGCTTACATTTTTTTAGAATTAAGTTCTTTGAAAAATTTTGCATAAGCTGGAATTTTCTGAACAATATCAAATAAGGTAAGATCTATACTTACCTTTGACAACATCTTGAAAAGCTCTTCAAATTGTTTATCATTCTTACCTCCTTTGAGTCTTTCAGGAAAGGGAATAGGTAGTCGGTAAGGATCAGCCACCTTATGAAGTTGTAGGGGAGTTGGTTTCTCCTTTACTTCTTCTTTCTCCTTAAGCACCTTAGTATGCTCTTGATCATGCTTCTCCTCTCCAATATTATTATTAAATACCTTACCACTTCTAAGGATCGTGATGGCCTTAGCCTATTTTGATTGACTTGGAAGCTTCCCTTGTTACTTATTATGCATTTATGTAGCTATTTGACCCACTTGGGTATCAACTTTCCTCACTGAAGCCTCCATTGAATCAACCTTCTATTATTTGCCTCTTAGTTTTAAGTACTTATTGCAATAAACCTATTTAAAGTCTCCTCAAAACTCAATTTTCTAAGTTGTTGAGATTGAGAATTTTCCATTTGATATGGCATTCTTTGTATGATTTGAGGCACTTTAGCATTATTGTTTCTCCACTCAAAGTTAGGATGATTTCTCCAACCATGATTATATGTATTAGAATAAGGATTATTTTGAGTACTAGGCTAGAATACATTAAGCACTTGAGCTTCCTTAAGCTTATTAGGAATAGAATCAAAACTAAAAGGACAAAGACTAGTCCCATGTCCTTGTAATCCACAAACCTCACAAACTTCTTGAACATGAACTGATGTTTTACCTTGCCTTTTTAGCAGCTCAACTTGGCGACTTAATTCAACATTTTGCATAATCATGTCTTTACTTTGTGATACCTCATGTGCAATAGCTCACCAACTCCTTACACTCTTTTGTTGGGAATTAGTTCCAAATGTTTCAAATAATTGATATGCCTCAACAGGGGTAACCTCACTCATGGAACCTCTAGCTGCGTTATCAATTATCCTTTGGTTATGATAATTAATCCCATCATAAAAGAACTAATTCATTAATTGCAAAGGATAGTGATGATGCGGGCATTGAATTTGCAGCATCTTAAAATGTTCTCGTGCCTCATGGAAGGGTTCTCCCTTCATCTGAGTAAAAGTAGCAATCATTGTATGCAAATCATCGATCTTTTAATATGAATAAAATTTTTGCATAAACTTATTATAAACCTCTTCCCACGTAGTCAAAGAATCAAGAGGCAAAGCCATTAACCAAGTTTTAGCAACATCTTTCAAAGTATAAGGAAAACACCTCATTCTCAATTGATCCTCATTCAGTCCTTGAAGAGGAATGGTATGAATTAAGTAATAGAAATCCCTAATAAAGTTAAGAGGGTCCTCATTGGCCATACTATGAAATGATGGCAGCATATTATAATGAATAGATTTTTTCTCATAATTCCTTATTGTTGTATCCAGGCAGATGAAAGAAGTAGTCATTCCAATTACTGACTTAGCAAACTCTTTCATAAGTCTCCTCTCCTCAGCCATGATCCTAGGTGGATTAACTCGATTTCTATTTCCTTTGTTTCATGGATCTATTATCTCAACCTCCTTGTTGTCTATAGGTGGATCCTAAATAATTGGTGTGTCCTCCGTGTTGTCTCTATTCTCCAATCCTATCTTGTGCACGTCATCAATAAAAGGGGCAAGTTTTCCTTCAAGAGATCTTCTCCCGAGCATAAAATATGAAAAATAAAATAAAATAAAATAAAAATAGTAAACTAAAAACTCAAGAAAGAAATAGAGTAATGACGCCTATAAAGTTTACTTTTGAAGATCCTGGCAACGGCCCCAAAAACTTATCCGCCTCGAAATATACTACCAAATAGCGACCGCAAGTATATGGGCTATCGTAGCACAGGATGAGAACCCAAGGTTATACTCCAAGGATCAATGATTTACTAAGCTTTATTAATTTGTTTCTTAGGTTCAAGTAAAAGTAAAAGAAGATTTTGGTTTTTGGTTTAAATGTCAATTAAACAAAAATAAGCAAACAATGAATATGAGAGTACAATGATATGAACACGTCTAGAGAAATTGACAATCCATAGTCTATCCTTTATGATTTTGAACTATTAATTCTATTACTTAGATTTAACGATATAAAGTTTAATACAATAATTCAATTAGAGCTTACCTAATCTAATTATCGCATTCATATATGTAATATAAAGAAAACATGCATTAATCAAAGGATTTAAGACTAAAACTTATGAACCCAATTCATTTTAGAATTCTAATTGAATAGCTCCAAGTTTAGACTTCAACTCTCGCTCCATTTTCCAAACCCTAATTAAACTAATTGATGATCAAACAATTAATTATTAGAATTAATTTAAATTCAATTAAGCAAAAGCTAAACCTAATAATAAAACTCACAGATAATCATATCAAGACTATTTTATACTTCAATCTCAAGATAAAAACAAATTTAGTTCATGATTGATTTATAACTCAACAAATTCACAATAATCCTAAGAAAAATCAAGCTTAATACCCTTAATACAAAGAAAACTAGGAATTAAAGTAATTAAGTTAAGAATAAACCTCAATTAATAGTAGAAAATCTCAATCTCCTTGGAGAAATTCAACTTCAATCTTTAACAAGAACTAAATTGATGAAAAACTAAAAGACAAATAGAGAAAATAGAGTATTGATTGCAAAATCTCAAGCAATCCTAAACTAATTCTTCTTAAAAACTCATTTAGAATGGCTCTCGAATGTGATATATCTTGCAAACATCAATAGCACTCTTTTTATAGTGAAAAATATAGGTTTTTGGATGTCCAATTCGTGTAAAAACTCCTTTTCCTACTCTGACTCAGAATTTCGTGCAGCCTTGTTTAAACCCACGCACAGCCCATGCCTAAAACATATTACCCTATGTGCATTTTTGTGTCTTGCAACTCCATCCTTGTTCTCTTCCAGTAATCCACACAGAGCGATGCATGGATCCAAGATGGATTCACACGACCCATGCTTGAGTCAAATTTCACAAGCCTTCCTTTACAGAATCGACACGGGTCTACGCAAGACCTAGGTCTCCTAGGCACGGCCTATGCAATCTAAAAATCTTACAAAAGTCTCAAAAATGCCTTTAAAAATTGCTCCAAGTTACTCCATTCATTCAGGAACTCGATCTTTTAACCAAATAACTCTGTTTTAGCACAATTTCCTTACTTTCTCAAAAAATCATTTAACAAACACATCAAATGCAATTTTTAGGTATAAAATCAACTTAAATGTAAAGGAAAATATATAAAATTTCACACATAATAATTTCCATAGGTTCATCAATGTCTACCTCATATCTAGAATTTTTCATTGATTCACCTTTGTTGAAATAAGGATCCTCAAGGGCCTTTCTATTGCATTTTATTTTTTTGCCAAGAGAATTCGAATGCATCACTTGGATTTGATTTTGTTCTTCTTTCTCCCTTCTTTTTGCAGCTCTTTTCCTCTAAAACACCCTCTTTTGGGTATAGGTCAACCACTGGGAAAATTTCTTGTGCTGCACTAAGTGCCACTATCTACAAGGCTGTATAGGCTTTGGCACCATAAACTTTGGTTATTTTCTGTTGAACCTAAGGGTGGTCACCTCATAATCCCTCCTATAATCATTTAGGAAACTCCAATAAGGATTTAGTTTTATAAAAATATTTTTATTTTTTGGTTGAGGAATTTCCCTATACAATTGAGGAACTCCACCTTGAGGCTGACCTCGAGTTATCACCACAGCGATTGCCTTGGCCTTTTCCTTGCTATCCAACCATGTTCCTCAAAGGCATCTCCCCAACCAGCAGGTTCAATTGATTCACTGAGGATGTCTTCTGATGGTGGTTTACTGTATTTCATCATAAAGTTAAATTTGCCAGAGGAATAGCCAAGGGTGTCCTAATTCTCCTATTTCTTCTTAAGCTTCTTTTTGACATACAAAAAGGCTATAAGATCAGTGTCAATGGTGTTGATGGAAGTTACATGTGGGAAGGGGTCTTCCTCAATCAACATGGTATCTTTCTTTTTTGAGAATTTTAGCACTCCATTGTTGATCTAATCTTGTACCACGTTTTTAAATACCCAAAAAGCATTAGTAGAATGGTTGTAAGAATGGTACTCATAATATTCCTTTCCTTTCAATTCCTCCTTTGTTGGCAGTTTGTGGTCAGATGGAAGCCTAATGAATTTTTTCTTGAGGAGAAAATCAAAGATTTGATCCTTTTTTGAAATCTCAAAAGTGTATTGTATCTAAGAATTTGAGCTTTAGGATTTCTTCCAAGCTTCTAGGGATTTCTTCTCCAGTAGTGAACAAACATAGGACCTAGTATTAGCAAGATCAGCAACAGCAACTTCAGTATTAGAAACCTCCTGGAAATAAGTTCCCATTAAGGCTTTTCTCCTTTGATGTTATTCTTGGAGAAATTCTTCATACTCACCAACTTTAGAAGCAAGCTCATAAAAGTCTCAAAATTCCATACCTTGAAACTTCGTCCTCAGCTCAATATCGAGACCCCTTTGAGCTATTTTGACATACTCAGTTTCTGGCAAAAAGATTTTGTACCTATTCCTCGTTCTTTTGAAGCGTGCAATGAAGATATCAGTTGTTTTCCCAACTCTTTGAGTCACTTTAGATAGTTTAGCAATGGAAACCTGATAACTAGCAAATTATACATTATTTTACCACATATTCTTATTGGATTTTACTTGTTAAATTGAATTTAATGTGCTTGTTCTAGTGTTTTCAGTTATTTCTAAGTATTCAAATGGATCTTGGAGCTAGGAGGAACTATGTCAAGATTCAGGCTCAAAATATGAAGAAAATGGACCAAAACAAAGTGAAAAATCAAGTCCCTGGGCTACCCCACGGTCTGGCTCACGGCCTGTGAGGTAGCCCATGAGAAATATTAAAAAAGTGTAAAAACAGTAGCTTCTCACAGTCCTTGTCATGGGCCGTGATGGAGCCCGTGAGAGCTCATTGTCAATTATGCAAAAATATGACTAGTTTGAACCTATCTCGGTATTTTGGGCATAAATCGAGCTACAAAACTTCAATAGAGATTATTTAGCTACCGTTGGAAATCTCAAAAGTGTATTACATCTAAGAATTTGAGCTTTAGGATTTCTTCCAAGCTTTTAGGGATTTCTTCTCCAGTAGTGAACAAACATAGGTGTAGTATTAGCAAGATCAGCAACAGCAACTTCAGTATTGGAAACCTCCTGGAAATAAGTTCCCATTAAGGATTTTCTCCTTTGTTGTTCTTCGTGGAGAAATTCTTCATACTCACCAACTTTAGAAGCAAGCTCATAAAAGTCTCAAAATTCCATACCTTGAAACTTCGTCCTCAACTCAATATCGAGACCCCTTTGAGCTATTTTGACATACTCAGTTTCTGGAAAAAAGATTTTGTACCTATTCCTCATTCTTTTGAAGTGTGCAATGAAGATATCAGCTGTTTCCCCAACTCTTTGAGTCACTCTAGATAGTTTAGCAATGGAAACCTGGTAACTAGCAAATTATACATTATTTTACCACATATTCTTAGTGGATTTTACTTGTTAAATTGAATTTAATGTGCTTGTTCTAGTGTCTTCAGTTATTTCTAAGTATTCAAATGGATCTTGGAGTTAGGAGGAACTATGTCAAGATTCAGGCTCAAAAGATGAAGAAAATGGACCAAAATGAAGTGAAAAATCAAGTCCCAGGGCTGCCCCATGGTCTGGCTCATGGCCTGTGAGGTAGCCCATGAGAAATATTAAAAAAGTGGAAAAACAGTAGCTTCTCACAGTCCCTGTCACGGGCCGTGATGGAGCTAGTGAGAGCTCATTGTCAATTATGCAAAAATCTGACTAGTTTGAACCTATCTCGGTATTTTAGGCATAAATCGAGCTACAAAACTTCAATAGAGATTATTTAGCTACCATTGGAAACATAAGAGAAAGATATACAACTTTGAAGAAGATCATAAAGTCTAATTCTTTCATATGGATATCCAAAATTTGCACAAAAATCAGATGTCTGATTCTGGACGAGGGAGAAGACAGAGGAATTGACACAGAGAAGCAATAGCTTCTCACAGTCCCTGTCACGGGCCGTGACAGGGACCGTGAGAGCATTATGCCTTTAAAATCCAAAATAAATTTGCAAAGGAGGTTGTCAGGGCCGGTGGCACGGGCCATGAGAGCTACCCATGACAGCACTCTGCACTTATAAATAGAATAAAATTTTCAGAAATAAGTGTCTTGTCTTGGGTCTTTAGGACTAGGGTTCGTCCAAAAAGCCAAAGAGCCATCAAGAACCAAGGATTTCCATATCAAGGAAGAAAATTAGACATAGAGAAATACATTTAGATGCAAGATTAAGCAATATTATCATTGGAATTCAAGGATTAAGCTAGGGTTCATCATGAGCTTTTTGGTTTATTTTCTGTCCCTTTTGATTTCTTGTTCTTTTCTTGTTACGATGAACTGGACTCATCTAATATACCTAGATTAGATGAGTATATGATATTTTTATGGATTGATTGATTATTTTCCTTAATGAATATTTAGGATTTTATTCAAGTATTGATTTTGATTTATATTGATTCACTTTTCATCCTCAATTGCATGCTTGTGGATGAGTGTTGTTGCTTATTCTTTGCTAGAGATAGAAAGTTAGGTTTTTGAACACTCAAAATCAATTAGTTTTGCTATGATTACTAGAGATAAAAGTATGGAATCCTAGGATTTATAATCTATTTCACTTATTTTTAATGTTGTTCCTACTTGATTGGTAGTGAGAAGAGATTCCCAACCTTTACTTAGGAATTAGGGTTTGTCTACTTGAGAAAGATTCAAACTTACCTTTTGTGTGAAAATCCACTTGTTAATTGTCTTGAATTTTCATTGAGCCGTTAGCTATCCATTCAATATAATCAAATATGAGTCAAAGTCTAGGTGGATGCTCTTTTTCTTATTTATTTCATCCTTAGTCTTGCAAATTCTTGAATCTATCCTTTTAGGAATTAGTTGGTAATTAGGATTTTAATTTTTAGTTCTTAAACAAACTTAAATTGTGAACTAGATAATAGTTTAAGTTTGAGATGGTACTTGTGTCGGTATCCCTGTGGATCGACCTCGTTATTGCTATACTACCCAAACGATAGGTGCACTTGCCTAAAGCCAGGGAAGAATTAGTCGTCCAGAATTATAAATTTTAAAACCCTTAATGTCGTCCAATGATAATATTGCTTAATGATAACCTCTGGTTCAGCCCTGAAGACCTGAGTGTGGAACTGACGCTCCATCTCCTACCATGTAAAAATAGAATTCTTGGGGATGATAGCATACCAAGTAAAAGCACTACCGGTTAAGATATTTGGAAACAATCGCAACTTTAAATTGAAAATTTTTCATAATTTGCCAATTCATCACATTAGATGGTAAAATGAGTAATATGTTCAAGTGTAGATTGTTCCTCTTCACTAAAGAACAAGGAAAACTTAGAAACACGATAACCCCTTTGATAAGGATTATCTCTGTCAATCATGTCAAGATATGGCTTATGAATTGGCAAAGACTAGGACCGTACAACTCTGGCACCACATCATGTATAACATCTAAGTCTGGGTGGATTTCTTATTTGTTTCATCCTTAGTCTTGCAAATTCTTAAATATATCCTTTTAGGAATTAATTGGTAATTAGGATTTTAATTTTCAATTCTTAAACAAACTTAAATTGTGAACTAGACAATAGTTTAAGTTTGATCTATTACTTGCATCGATGTCCCTGTGGATCGACCTCGTTATTACTATACTACCCGAATGATAGGTGCACTTGCCTAAAGCCAGCGTAGAATTATTCATCAAGAATTATAAATTTTAAAAATCCTAGTGTTGCTTTCAGCGCATCAAAACCTCTAGTTCAGCCCTGAAGACCTGAGTGTGGAACTGACGCTTCATCTCCTACCATGTAAAAACAAAATTCTTAGGGATGATAGCATACCAAGTAAAAGCACTACCGGTTAAGCTATTTGGAAACAATCACAACTTTAAATTGAAAATTTTTCATAATTTACCAATTCATCACATTGGATGGTAAAACAAGTAATATGCTCAAGTGTAGATTGTTCTTCTTCACTAGAGAATAAGGAAAACTCAGGAACACGATAACCCTTTGAATAAGGATTATCTCTGTTAGTCATGTCCAGATATGGCTTATGAAATTTAGGTTGACCCACTTGGCAAAGACTAAGACCGTACAACTCTTGCACCACATCACATACAACATCTAAATCAACTCCTCCCATCCTTAAAGCCTGAGAAAGTGGCACACTGGTCTGGGGAAGTGGCATATACCCCTATGGAAGGTTGCCCCCTAAGCCTCTGTTCTCCTATTCATAGACTCCAGGCTACAATGAAGGATTAGTTATGTAAAAAACTTATTGATTAGGCTTATTATTTTTAGTAATATTAGTATTAAGGCTAGTAGAGCTGATAGGATTATTAATTTTGATAGGCGCAACCTCTTCCCTTCCGTGAGGAGGTTTGTACCTGCCATCAGTGGCCAAAGGAAATCCTAAGGAAGGCCTCACGAAATTAGCAGCTTCATCTTGTGCCATCGATTTTAAGGTGTTTTCCTATTCTAAATTTTGATCAACATTTTTAGAAAGATAATGCATTAAATCAACCATAATTTTTTCAAAATTACCAAAAGTATTAGACATAATATTGTTGGCATTTTTAATTGAGTTTACTACCTGAGGAATTGCCTCTTGTGGCGCTTTAAACTTGTCAAAGGTTTGAGAACCAGTGTTCTTACCAGGATCTTTAATAATTTCAAGCTATCCCCTATTAAGTCGATAGGAGATTTGTCTCTACTTCAGCTCTAAGGAGTCTGAGCTTCTTCAGAATGTTTATCACTTGATTCCTTAAGCGTTTTGTTGGGTGGATCTCCAACTTCAGCAAATTCTTTACCATTTCTTAGTTTTGGCATGATGAAAATGAAATGTGGTCCCACTGGGTGTGCCAAAAAAGGTTGTTGCAATATTTTCTAGACTTGCAGGCGTTCCAGAGAAGAAGTTCCTCAATTGTGCATAAAACTGACTTTTGTTCAAACGAATGTGGATTCTCAAACACCTTTACCACTATTTGTTTAGATTTCACTGAACTTTGATTGTAAATTAAAGATGAAATTTAGAAGTGAAAATTTCAAGGATGTTTGCATTGATTTATTGGAAAAACACTAAGGAAAGCTTGAAAATTGCTTAACAGTAAAAAAGAAAATATTTCTTAAGGAAATGCTAGAATTTGAAACTAAAGCTGTGAATTTGAATTGAAAATTGGCTTGAGTTGATTGTTGCTGATGATGATAAGTTTTTTGATAAGTTGATTTGATAAGTTATTGGTTGTTGATGATTGAGGATTATGTTGGGTCCCTTTATCTATATTTTCCATTGCAATTTATATCACTTCCTTGTCAAAAGATAAAACACCAGCAGCCATCTGAAGAGGAAATAAATATTCAGTTACGAGTGTTATAGGACTTTGTCCCCAAGACTCCGTATCTGGAACTCTCCAATGCTAACTCATCATTTAGGCCTTTAGTTGGGCTTTAATAATTACTTGGGCCATTGAACCTAACAAAATGAATTATTTTGGGCTAATAAATATTGAACTTAATTAATTTATTTTTAAAAGCCCACAATTCAATTTAGGCACAAATAGCCTCGAAGAAATCTCACATCATACAATCATATTCTTTACTAATATCAAGTTTAAGGGTCACTTCCCCTCTCTTCCCTTGTCTCTTACATTTAAGATGGTGAATTATCTCATATGCAGAAATAACATTATCTAGAACAAATTGACCTGAGACAAAAGCTGTCTATTCTTCTAAAATGACATTAGGGGGCACACTTTTAAGCCTATTTGCAAGAATCTTTGCCATAATCTTATACAGAACATTACAGAGAGCAATAGGTCGATAATCCTTTATTTGAGTAGGATTATCCACCTTTGGAATTAAGACTAAATTAGTGACATTCAAAAATGAAAGGAATGACCCTAACTCCAACCAATTAATAGCATCCTAAAAAACATCTGAACCAATGATTGACCAATATTTTTGAAAAAAGATAGGATTGAGACCATCAGGGTCAGGTGATTTATCTGGATGCATTTGAAAGACTGCTTCTTGAAACTCCTCCAATGAAAAAGGAGTAGTAATATAACCATTGTCTTTTGTCGAAACCCTTGGCTCCACAAATAAAGTAATATTAGGCACTACACCATCAGAACATGCAAAAACATTTAAATAATACTCCTTATTCATAGCCTCTAATTAATTCAGATCTTCTACCCATCTGCCATCTTTTGCCCTTAGCTACTCCTTATTCATAGCCTCTAATTAATTCAGATCTTCTACCCATCTGCCATCTTTTGCCCTTAGCTTGGAGATTCTATTAATCCCCTTCTTATTGGTGCCTTGGCATGAAAGAATTTGTTATTCTCGTCACCCTCTCACAACTAAAAGGACCTAGCCCTTTGCCTCCAATATGTGTCCTCCTGCTCAAGTAAATCATTCAATTCCCTCCGAGTTTGAACAACTCTATTATTAGCTTCAGCATCCAAATCCAGTAAAGCTTGATGGAAATTAGAATTAGCCTTCTTAATTTTTTGAGAGAATTAAGTACGAAAAACATTACCCCAATCTTTCATATCACCAATACATCTTTCAATTCTACACATAAAAGGCTGACCAAATGAAGACTCCAATGAATTATTTTCAATATCAGAAAAGCCAAGCTCTTTTATCCAACTGTTATCAAACTTGAAATGAAAAGAAGATTGACAAGCAGTAAGTCTCCAACATAATATGATGATGGTTAGAGCAAGCGTTAGGGATACAAGTCAATTTTGCCTTAGGAAATAATTCAAGCCACTCCAAAGATACTAAACATCTATTAAGTTACTCCCCTGTCAAATGATCAAAATTTCTTCCATATTCCTAAATAAAACTATACCCTTCTAGATGCAAATCACAAAGGCCACAATCTTCAAGGGAATCCTTAAAATCTTGTAGCAGTTTAATAGGATACATATTACCACCTTTTTTCTCATTCATCGATAAAATATTGTTGCAGTCCCCAATTACACACCTAGGCAAAGAAGAACGGTATTTAAGATTTCTCAACAAATTCCAAGACTCCATTCTTAAGGTTCAGACAGGATTTCCGTAGAAACCTATACAATGTCAAGCAACATTCACTACAAAAAAATTTACATTTACTAACGCCATTTACTGACGCATTTTTTGGCGTTAGTAAAATAACAATACTGACCCCCTACTGACGAAAAAAAAACAAAATTTAATTAATTACTGACGCTATACTGACGCTAAAATTGCGTCAGTAAATTACTGACGCATTTTTAGCGTCAGTAAAAAAAAGATTTTTACTAACGCAAAATGGCGTCAGTAAAGCGTCAGTAAACAAATGGGCGGGAATGAATTATTTTACGTAAAGTAGCGCGTCAAAATAATGTTACTGACGCATTTTTTGTGACAGTAATCCGTCAGTAAAAAAATAAAATAATTTCACTGACGCAAATTGACGTCAATAACGCATCAGTAAAAATAAAACAAAATTTTTACTGACGCAAATTGGCATCAGTAAAGCGTCAGTAAACAAATGGGCGGGAATGAATTATTTTACGTAAAGTCACGCGTCAAAATAACGTTACTGACACATTTTTTGCGACAGTAATCCGTCAGTAAAAAAATAAAATAATTTTACGGACGCAAATTGACGTCAGTAACGCGTCAGTAAAAATAAAAAAAATTTTTACTGACGCAAATTGGCTTCAGTAAAGCGTCAGTAAACAAATGGGCGGGAATGAATTATTTTACGTAAAGTCGCGCGTCAAAATAACGTTACTGACGTATTTTTAGCGACAGTAAAGCGTCAGTAAATATTACTGACGCAATTTGTGCGTCAGTAAAAAATGAAATTTAATTTTTACTGACGCAAATTCGGCGTCAGTAATGCGTCAGTAAAAATTAACTCTCACGGGGGGGGGGGGGGGCCCGCCGGCGGGCGGGGGGGGGGGGGGGG
>CAOJBK010113615.1:0-27672 GCA_948294925.1 Codiaeum variegatum
TTTGATTGCTTCTCCACACTCCCTTCCTAAAGGCTAATTGAAGATGAGTTTGTAATTGAAAAAATGTTCTTCAAAACAAACTTGCTCACTCAATTTAGTGTGAATTTGAAGCATTCTCTCTATAACTCTTAGAGATCTCTCTCTAACACAAGGAAGAAGATGATGAATAATTCCACCATCACTTCTATGTATTGAGTGTGTTAGCGAAAAATATGATAACATCCCTATTTATTCCTATACTTCTCCAACAACTTTTTTTACTTAGAAGGTTTAGACATTTATCAAACTTTTTGACAAATGCCTAAACCTATGAAAGGACCCATAACTTCAACCATGGATATTCTCACCAATTGTGTGCAAAACACAAGTAGAACAAAAAAAGGTTAGAAGCAAAAATACCTCTTTCCCTCCTTTATTAAGCTCCCAAAATGTGAAGGCTCTAGCTTGATACATACCTAGCCTTTCCCAAAAGCTTATTCTCCAATTCTCTTTGAGAAGCTTGAATCTCCTCTCTTTGGTTACCCAAATATTTGACTCTTGCTCCTTTACTTGAGAATTTGAGACTTGAAGATGGCTTTGGACTTTGATTGCTTCTCCACACTCCCTTCCTAAAGGCTAATTGAAGATGAGTTTGTAATTGAAAAAATGTTCTTCAAAACAAACTTGCTCACTCAATTTGGTGTGAATTTGAAGCTTTCACTCTCTAACTCTTAGAGGAAGAAGATGAATAGTGAATTATATTTTTCACTTAGGCCAAAAAGATGAAGCACTCCTCCTTTTATAGCCTATACCTTTTCCTTAAAATAAGGAGAAGATGAGGAACCTTGTCTATTTGACTTAGTTGATTATTTGACTAGTCAACTAATCAAATAGATTAAGACTATAATTAGTAAGAATCATCTTTAAACCTAAATTAATCACATCTCATGTGGATTAAGCTAACATCTCATGTTAAGCTTAATTATTTTGTTCATTAGTCCAAAACCATTTCAATTAGTCATACCCATTTGTATCTCATACAAACTAAGACATAATTGAAATTTCCTTTTGTGAATTAAACATCAAGACATGCTAGCAACCTTGTAAATTTAATTACATGTTCAATTCTATCATCATTAACAATTAATTAAACTCTTTAATTAATCATTAATTTGATACATACAAGCTAATGGGAATCACCATTTGGTATGTGACTTACTAAGTTCATGTTCTAATTAGCAATGGGATAAAGAAAACTCTTTTCTTCCCACCAAGTGTGTTAACCTAATTCCACACTTAGTCCAATAAGTCGTGAGTGACGTCTAGCATAACATATCGCGACTATCTAATTAGAAATGAATATCGGTGATTATATCCTCGACATAAGCATGGACCTCTCGATCATAATTACCATGCACTTGAATCCCTTCATTACAGATTCCTAATCTCAGCTAGGGTCATGGAAGAAGTCAAACCCTATGTGCTAGATCATATGACTTCTATTCGGTGTGAGTTATAGATAAACCGATTCCAACTAGAAACTCTTTCTAGTGAACCTTATCCATTCTAATAAGAGATTTACATATCGAGAACAACCAAAAGTCATAGGATTATTGGTAGGAACGTTATTAATCCGGAGAGACCGTTACCTCTGTTTTCATCTATGACAAGTATGGGATACTTATTAGTATGGAGGCAGTGAGTCTCAAACTACAGATAATTGATGTCGTGACAACATGTGGACACTCATGAGATGAGTAAGGCATTTAGTGACATTAGATGATGGACACATGGGTTTTATCCACCAATCAATGTCTCATCTTCTAGACTGTTATTGTGCATATAATCCTTATACTTGGGGTGACATGTTATCTAACATATTGGTGGCTATGGTTTGTTACTGCCTACATACTAATGCTAATCAAGTGTTGGTGTATGGCATATGGTGACCATAATCAATGGTATGTTGAGATAAGTGATCTCCAAGATAGAAATTAACTTGGGTTAATAAGGAAAGAATCCTATGACTTCTGGTTGTTCTCAATTCACAAATCCATGGCGAAGGTAGTACAGATTCACTAGAAAGAGTTTCTAGTAAGAATTGGTTTATCGAGAATTAGAACCTGATAGAAGTCATATGATCTAGCATATAGGGTTTGACTATTCAAAGACCCTAACTAAGATCGAGAATCCGTAATGAAGGGATTCGAGTGTATGGCAGTTATAATCAAGAGCTCCATGCAATGTCAGGGATGTAATCATCGACATTCATTTCTAATTAGGAAGTTGTGACATGTTATGTTAGACATTTCCCATGACTTATGGGACTAAGTATAAATTGTGGATTACATCATTGTTGGGAAGAAAAGAGTTTTCTTTATTTATTGCTAATTGGAACATGAACCTAGTAAGTCACACACCACAAGGCATTTCCTATAGCTTGGTTTTTAACCATATTAATAATTGATTAATGAGCTTAATTAATTATTGAATAATAATTGGGTTAGACTTGTAATTAAATATACAAAGATACTAGCATGTCTTTTAGTCTAATTTAAAGTGGGATTTATTCAATTATTTCCTAGTTTGTATGAGACACAAATGGGCATGACTAAATTGATATGGACGTAGGTAAATGATAATTAATTTACATGAGATGTAATTAATTATTAGCTAAAGTGATTCCTACTAATTACTTGTGCTAATCAAGTTGATTAATTGACTAATTACTTAGTTAATTAAGTCAAAAGCTTGTTAGCACAAGACACCATCATCTTCACTAACTCTTCCTTAATTTAAGGAAGTTTGGTTGGAAGAAACATGGCTATATAAGTAGTGGTTTATCATATTTTTTCCTATGAGATTTGAACTCATAAATACTCATCTTCTTCTTCATTAAACTAGAGCGAGAAGCTCTATAAGAGTTAGAGAGAGAAAGTTCAAATCAACAGACCTTTTTAGTGAGAGGGAGTTTATTTTTGAAGAAGAGGTTTTCAACTATAATCTCTACTTCCATATCCCTGAGAAGGAGTGTGTGTATGAAATCAAAGTCCAAACAAACATTTAGGTAACAAAGAGAGGGTTCAAGCATCTTTAAGTAGAAAAGGAGACACAAGCTATCAAAAAACCTTCGGTGTGAGTCGAGCTAGAGGCTTTACACTTGAAGAGCTAAACGAAGTATGGAGTTGAGGTATTTGATACATTACTTCCTTCTTTATTGCTATTGTGTTTTGCATAATAATTTGTAAAATATCATTGATATGAATATGGGTCAAAACCTAGGTTTAGTAATTTATTAAAGAGTTTAATGTATAACTAAACCAGTCATGCTAAAAGAGTTTTGGCATGGTAAATGATTTTATAAAAAGTTTTGAATATAAAAAATCGAGTTACATCGGATTTTTGAAAATCTTTTTAGCTTCCGCTGCGCCACTCGCATTTCATCATTCATAAAGCTAAGCTTGTAGTGAAAGGGTTTCGCCAGAGAGAAGGGGTTGACTATTAGGAAACCTTTTCTCTTATAGCCATGCTTAAATCCATTCAGATTTTATTAGCAATAGTAGCACACTATGATTATAAGCTTTGGAAAATGGATGTCAAAACCACCTTTCTAAATGGACACATTGAGGAAGACAATTTCATAGAACAACCCAAGAGTTTTGAATCTAAGGATCATTCTAAAGTGTGCAAGCTTAAGAGATCCATTTATGGTCTTAAGCAAGCTTCGAGGAGTTGGAATCATCATTTTGATGAGGCAATTAAATCATTTAATTTCATCAAAAATGAAGATGAACCTTGTGTGTATAAGAAGGTTAGTGGGAGCACATTTACATTTATTGTACTTTATGTGGATGAATTTTATTGATTGGTAATGATGTAGGAGGAATGCTCTCTAGTGTAAAACTATGGTTATCCTCTAACTTCTCCACGAAGAACTTAGGAGAAGCCACTTATGTTCTTCATATTCACATTTATAGAGATAGATCGAAGAGAACACTAGGGCTTTCCCAAAGTCAGTACTTGGAAAGGGTGTTGAAGAGATTCAACATACTGGATTCCAAGAAGGGATTGTTACCAGTATGACATGGTATCTAACTTTGTAAGAAGATGTCTCTACAGACACTTGAAGAAAGGGAAAACATGGCCAATGTTCTGCTACAAAAATTGGAAGCTTAATGTATGCAATGTTGTGTAATAGGCCGGAATTGCATACGCTGTTAGTGTGACTAGCAAGTTTCAGTCCAATCCTAGTCCGGATCACTGGACCGTGATCTAAGCTATCCTAAAGTACTTGAGAAGGACTAAGGATTTAGTTTTGACATATGAAGGAGGTGACTTGAGGATGGATGGTTTTACAGACTCTGACTTTCAGTCATATGTCGAAGATAGAAAGTTTATCTCGGGTTTTATCTTTACTTGTAATGGATGAGCAATTTGCTGAAAGAGTTCTAAGTAATCAACCACTGCAGACTCCACTACAGAGGCCAAGTACATTGCTGTGTCAGATTTTTGCAAAGGAAACTATTTGGATTCAAAAGTTCATAAAAGAACTGGAAGTGGTTCCTTCCATTCAGTTGCCAATTCCTCTCTACTACGACTGCAATGGAGCCATTGCTTAGGCAAAGGAACCTAGGTTTCACGAGAAATGCAAACACAAAGAAAGGCACTATTATATTATCAGAGAGATCATTAGGAGAGGCGATATCGCCATGCAAAAAATTGCATTAGAAGCAGATCCCTTGACTAAAGTAATGAGTCAGCAATAATTAGATTATCATCTTGAAAGGATGGGTCTTAAATACTATGTAGATTGACTCTAGATTAGCTCTAGTGCAAGTGGGAGATTGTTAGGGTTGTATGCTCTAGAGCTTGTACTTTGTGTATATATTTGTAATCTTAATCCAATATTAACATTTAGTAAATATGTTTTATTTTAAATGATTTCCTTCATTTTATTGTATAACATATATATGCTCCATAAGTACTATGTAAGAGAATCTATTCTCAACGAGTTTGGGAATATGGAGATGTATTTTTTTTTTGTCATAGACTTCAAAGTAAGTTAATGGTCATAGGATTATTGGTAGGAACATCATTAATCCGGAGAGACCGTGACCTCTGTTGTCATCCATGACAAGTATGAGATACTTATTGGTGTGGAGGTAGTAAGTCTCACACTACAGACATGTGAAGTTATGAAAACATGTGGACATTCATGAGATGAGTAAGTCAAACAATGACATTAAATGATAGACACTAGGGTTTTATCCACTAGTCAATGTCTTATCTTCTGGATCATGATTGTGCATATAATCCTTAGACTTGAGGTGACATGTTATATAATATATTGGTGGCTATGGTTTGTTTATGCTTATTTATCAATACTATCCAAGTATTGGTATTTGACATGTGGTGGCCATAATCAGTGGTATGTTAAGATAAGTGATCTCCAAGAAAGGATTCATTAACTTGGGTAAACAAGGAAGGAATTCTATGACTTTTGGTTGTTCTCAATTCACAAATCCTTTGCCAACATAGTAAAGATTCACTAGAAAGAGTTTCTAGTAAGAATCAATTTATCGAGAATTAGAACCAGATAGGAATCATATGATCTAACATATAGGGTTTGACTATTCCATGACCTAGCTAAGATCGAGAATCCGTAATGAAGGGATTTGAGTACACTGTAATTATGATCAAGAGGTCCATGCAATGTCAAAGATTCAATCGCTGACATTCATTTCTAATTAAATAGTCACGATATGTTATTTTAGACATCACTCATGACTTATGGGACTAAGTATGGACTGTGGATTGCATACTTGGTAGGAGGAAAAGAGTTTTCCTTATCCCATTGCTAATTAGAGCATGAACCTAGTAAGTCACACACCATAAAGTTATTCCCATGGCTTGGAATTAAACCATATTGATAATTGATTAAAGAGTTCAATTAATAATGAATGATGATTGAATTAGACTTGTAATTAAATTTACAAAGATGCTAGCATGTCTTGAGTCTAATTTATAAAGGGATTAGTTCAATTATGTCATAGTTTGTATGGGATATAAATGGGTATGACTAAATTGATATGGACTAAGGTTATTAACAATTAATCTACATAAGCTGTGATTCCTACAAATTACTTGTGCTAATCAAGTTGATTAATTGACTAATTGTCTAGTCAAATAAGTCAATTGGATACTAGCACAAGTAACTTTTCTTCCACTAACTTTTTCCTTAATTTAAGGAAGATTAGTTAGAAGTGGTTAGGGTATAAATTCTAGGCTTTGTTCATCTTTTTTTAAAAGAGAAAAGAAATATGGCACTATTCATCATTTTCAACCTTGAGCTTTTCTCCTAAGTGTTAGAGAGAGAAACTTGAGTTATAAAGAGAGAAAGTACCAAACACCACACTATTTATATAGAGAGGGAGTTTATCTTTGAAGAAAAGTTTTTCAACCATAAACTCATCTTCTATAACCTAGTGATGGAGTGTGTGGAGAGTCATGGTCCAAGAATCCCTAAAAGTCTCATGTTCTCAACAAAGGAGCAAGAACCAAACATTTGGGCAATCAGGAGAGAAGGTTTAAGCTTCTTGAAGAGGAAAGAGACACTAGCCTTGGGAAAGCTTCGATGTGAGTCGAGCTAGAGGCGTCACACTTGAGGGGCTTAACTAAGGAGGGAGTTTGATACTACAAACACCTTTCTAACTTATAATTGTGTTTTGCATAATAATTGGCTAAAGAACCCTTGATTGAGATTATGGGTCCAAAAGTAGGTTTAGATGTTCATTAAAGATTTTAATGAATAACTAAACCATCCATGTTAAAAGAGTTTTAACATGGAAACTTGTTTTATAAAAGTTTTGAAAACCAAAATCCTAGTCACATCAGATTTTCGATTTTCTGCTTCCGCAGCGCGGCTCGTATTCTCCCTTCATGTGAACTTGATGGTTCCAAAAAATTAATATAGGAATCCATCTATAATGCTTTTGTAAAATAGTATTCATATAATGATGAGATAGATGTTACAAGGAAAGACTTGGAAAAAACTAAACAATATCCCAAAGAAACCTTTTCTTCATTTATTACTAGATGGAGGAAGAAGGCCTCCCAAATGGTGACCAAACCAACTAACTCTGAACAGATTGTTATTATCATAAAAAAATTACTTCCTGTGTATCGAGATAGACTAATGACACAGTATTTACCAAACTTCTAAGCATTAGTTAATGTTGATTTAACCTCGAAGATGGGGTTAACTTTGGTCTCATTAAGGATGAATCCCAAACATTGTCCTCTCATTTTAGAAAAGCTAATATCACTCAGAAAGAGTGTGGAGTTAATGCAATTTCTACCTGAAAACCCATCTAGATCAAGAGAAGGGAATTTACCAACTTGCGTGGGGTCTCATAGAGTCTCATTCTCAAAAAATATATGGAGAAAGGAGCAATCAAGCCTTTGGAAACAAAGGCCATTCTAGACTCTCTGCTCAAGAACTTTAATATGGATGAGAGATGTAACTACCATAAAGGGCCTGGCCATAAAACATACCATTATAAGACTCTCAAGTATAAAATTTAGACTTGATAGATACTAAGGAGCTTCTACCACCCACTTCTATGCCTAACATTGGTACCAATCCTCTTTCTGATAATAATGTTAATGCCATTCTGGTAGAGTTTGGTGAAGGGAATTATACACATCTTATAGCTGCTACTATGCCTATGAGCAATTATTACTATACTATAGATTACCTACCTTTCTTAAGGAAGTCCATATCTCATAATTGCTCTACTTTGGATGACCAACCTTCCCTAGGGAAGTCAATCAAATATGACTGTTACTGTGTCATTGACCTGAGACACCTAAGTGTTGAAATTGATGCAATTACTAGAAGTGGAAGAATTATACAAGCACTTGCTCCCCCACAAACTGTAAGCTAGCCAGTGGTTCAACCTAAGGGAACTGCTAAACTTGAAAAGGACCCCTTACTAAAACAATTAAAGAAAACTCAAATAAACATCTCAATCTGGAGTCTGCTAATGTCTTCCTATCCTCATCTCCAAGCTCTTTATAAAGCTTTGAGCCAATGTCAAGCACCTATTGACATGTCTCTAGACACTCTGGTCACTTCCATCACGAGTTCTGACACCTATTTACTTCACTGATAATGAAATCTTACATGGAGGACCCCATAATGATGTCATCTACATCACTGTTATTACAAGAGAAAAGATTGTTCCTATAACCCTTATTGATAATGGTTCTGCACTCAATGTCTACCTACTTAAGGTGAAAAGTTGCCTGGGTTTGGGTGCTGCTAATTTTACTCCATCTAACTAAATAGTAAGAGCTTACAACAATTCTAAGAGAGAAGTTTTTAGGGTGGCAACTCTAACAGTCACCATGGGCCCAACAAAATTTCAAGTGCCCTTTTAAATCATTGATGTATCTTTATGTGTTCAACCTGCTTCTGGGAAGACCTTGGATCCACTAAGCCAAGGAAATGCCTTCCACTTTGTACCAAAGAGTTAAGTTCCCACTTAAGAATGGGGTTGTCACAATCAAAGTAGATACGTTTGGAAAATATGAAACCCCGAACATAGTTCCCATTCTGAAAATTCAACTTAAGCTGCCAGCATATCCTTTACCTGGCTTCTTATTTGTCTAATTCATTGAGACTGTAGATAATATAAAGGAAGCAATCTCTTTAGACTTTGACCCTTACTGTAATCCTATGGTTGGTAATATTATGAAACACATAGTTTATTTTCCTGGTATGGGCCTCAGAAAGAATCAATAAGGGATAAAGTCCTTTAATGAGTTCATATTCTATTATCCACCTTTTGGCCTAGGCTACCACCCGAATAATGATGAGATTGAAAAGGAAAAGGCCAAGTCTTAGGAGAAATTTTCCATACTCAAGAATGGGAGAAAATATGACTATCCCATGAGGCCTTATTTTAAGACCTTGAATGGATATTTTGTAAAGAAGAGGGAGATGGTTCCTTAGTGTACTTTCCTTAAACCTTGGGTCTGCCCCATAACTAGTGTCAAGATTCCTGGATTTGAAGTCTTTTCTGATGTGAAAATAACCTCTGAACACTACCAGCCCATCTACTTCTAATTGAGGACGATAAGGAAATTATGGCAGCTAGCCTCTTTGGCGAAATAACTGTCCTATCTAACAAAGAGAAAAATACTGACCTCTCCACCTTAATCAAGCCAACCCTGGAAAAGATGGTCAGCTGGTCCTATAAAGAAAGCATATCTCCATCAGAAATGACTGAATATGAGACCGAGTCTAAATTCAAAACTGAAACTGAGCCTGAGTCTTCTGATTATAAGTTTGATGATGTAACTGGTCCATCAGGTTATAACTATAAATATGATATAACTGTGGACCTATCCCCCATTTCTATCAATAAAATGACCAAGTTTTCTTATTATGATCCTACCTATTTATTTGCTTTTGATGTTCCAACTAATGAATTTGATCTTAGTCAATTAAAAAAAGAAAATAATAAAATAAACGAAATAAAAGATGTAGTTAAAGAGCCCATAAACACTGGCATGCATGACATTCCTAAAAATACATTCATTTCATTTCCATGCTCAAACAATAAAGCTACAGAAGGGATGATCAGAAAGTTCGAGGAATGCTTCACTTAAAAGCCCAGTCATATAACCAGACTCAATCCAAGCATCGTCACTCACAAGATCCTGACTTATCCAGACTACTAGCCTGACAAGTAGAAACTCAGACACATGAAACTGGCATGGTCCATTCCAATTAAGAATGAAGTGTCCAATCACCTATCTTATTAATTTATTGAACCAATCAGTTATCCTTCTTGGTTGGCCAATATAGTCCTAGTACCAAAGAAGGATGGGAAAGTCAGAATGTGTGTAGACTACAAGGATATGAACACGACATGCCCTAAAGAAGATTTCCCTTTGACTCACATTGACTTACTAGTTGATGCATTATCCAATTATGAGATGGTTTCCTTAACCGATTTGGTTGTCGGGTATAATTAAATTTTGGTTCATCCTCCAGAGGAGGAGAAAACTACTTTCATCACAGAATGAGGCACTTATTGCTACAAAGTAATGCCTTTCAGACTAAAGAATGCCAGAGCCACCCACCAGAGAATGGCAACCACAATCTTCCATGAGATTATACATCGAGAAGTGGAAGTCTTTATTGATGACATGGTGGTTAAAGGCACTACTGGTGAATAACACTTATAAGCACTAGATAAGTTTTTCCTTAGACTTCGCCTGAACAATCTCAAAATCAATCCTGCCAAATGTATATTCAGAGCCCCAACTGGAGTGTTCCTCGGTCACATGGTCAGTAAGAAAGGAATTAAAATCGATCCTGCCAAGTCCAAAGCAATCATTAACATACCACCACCTAAAACAAAAAAGGAGATAGGGGGTTCTTAGGTCAACTCCAATACATTAGCCGATTCATCCATCGGTTAGAAAAAACTTGTGGTCCCATATTCAACTTGTTGAAAAAGAATTCCTTTAAGAAATGGAATGATGAATGTTAAAAAAGCCTTTGAGCAGATCAAGAAGTATCTCCTGAATCCACTAGTTTTGCAATCTCTTAGGCCTAGTAAACCATTACTGCTCTACTTGACAGTTATTGATGAAGCCATGGGTGTTGTGTTATCACAAAATGCTTTAGATTCCCATAAGGAAAATGCCAACTACTATTTGAGAAAGAGAATACTAACACATGTGCTCAAATACAGTTACATCAAGAAGCTCTGCTTGGCTCTAGTATGGGTATGTCACAAGCTGAGACATTATCTGGGGGCATACATCACACATGTCCTCACCGACCTAAGTCCATTCACCTCATAGAGAATCCTTTCCTTGACGGTAAAATGGCTAGATGGATGGAGGTCCTGGTAGCCTATGATCTCAAATATGTGCAAAGAAAAGCCATCAAAGAGGGCTGTTATTATCGACCAACAGGCTACTGCCGAGATAGATGACCATTTGAAAGAATCATATTTTCCTGATGAAGAATTTATATTCATTCAAGATGATCCATAGAATCTATTCTTTAATGGAGTAGTTAATAACAAAGGATATGGCACTGGAATGGTGTTTCTTATGCCTACTGGCAAAAGTTTACCTATGGCAATCAAACTAGATTTCAAGGTGATAAATAACAAAGATGAATAAGAAGCTTGTGTTTTTGGGTTAGAATCATCCATTCAGATTGATATTAAGAACCTGTAAGTGTACGAAGATTCAAACCTCATATTTTCTGAACCAATGAGAAAATGGAAAATCAAAGAGGAGTGGTTGGTTCCTTACCATAAACAAATCGAGGAGTTGGCAGCCATCTTTGATGCATTATCTTTCCACTACTTGACAAGAACACAAAATAGATTTACCGATGCACTGACAACTCTTGTATCAATGATAGAAACACACGATGGGTTCCTTATCCTTTATATTTCGATAAGCATAAAGCATGAACCGAGTTTTTGATCCCACTTTTTGAGTATTCAAGAAGCTGAACAAAAGCCTTGGTACTGGGACATCTACAACTACCTTGTCAAAGGTCCTTATCTTGAAGGAGCCTCTAAGTAAAAAAGGAGAACTTTGAGATAACTGGCCAACAATTACATTCAAAGGGGAGATATTTTGTACTAGAAAACTTAGAACAACATCTTCCTAAGGTGTGTTTCTGATGAGGAAGCCAATAGAATCATGGAATAAATCATGGTAGGGAAGAAGGCACCCACATGAATGGATGGGATTTATCACGTAAAATCATGAACCAAGGCTACTATTTAATCACTATGAATGGAGACTATACATGATTCACCCAAAAATTCCATATGCCAAGAATATGCCATGCTTCAAAAGCTCTTTTCTTCTCTTCTTAATCTAATTACAACTCTTTGGCCCTTCGTCGTATGGAGTATAGATGTCATTCATAAAATCACTCCAAAGTCATCTTCTGGCCATGAATACATCTTGGTGGCCATTGATTACTTCACTAAGTGGGTCAAAGCTGCATCTTACCAAGTTCTAGACTAAAAAAGAGTGGCTTAGTTCATCAAAATAAACATCATCACAAGGTATGATGGCCCACATGAAATCATTTCAGATAATGGTTCCCACTGATAGAATGTGGTAGATGTCTTTCTGAAAAAGGAAAAGATACAACACTAAAGGTCTTCCCCATATAAACCTCAAATCAATGGAGCAGTTGAGGCTATAAATAAGGCATTAAAGAACGTCCTTCAAAAAATGATCAATAACCATAAAAGCTGGCATCTGTACTTGCCAAATGCCCCCCTTGAGTATAGACTACATACAAATCAACTACCAGAGCCACACCTTATTCATTAGTCTATGGAATGTAATTAGTGCTACCAATAAAGCTGGAAATCAAATCAGTAAGGGTTCTCCAAAATCTCAGATCTCTAAACTCGACTAGTAACATGCCTATTATGACCAATTCAACCTGATTGATGAGAAAAGGTTAGTGGCCCTCCACCAAACTCATAATTATTAATTGAGACTTGCAAGGTATTTCAACAAAATAGTCAAGGATTGTAACTTCCGAGAAGGTGACCTTGTCTTGAAGGAGATCAAACAAGTCATATAAGACCTCGAGGGAAATTTAGACCTCCTTAGAATGGACCCTATATCATTAAGAAAATCATGTCAGGCGACTTGATGGACATCGATGACAATGAGTTCAGTCATCCTACCAACTGCGACCAACTCAAGAAATACTACATCTAGTGTTCTTGCTATATGAGCATACATTTGGCATCATATTTCTATAATAAGAACTATGTGGACCTGATTCTCTAAAAAATTGCCATGTTCTTCATTTGTCAAAAGACCATTTTAAGAAGATACGTCGGCAACCCTTACCAACACTGTCCAAAGCAGTCAATAAAATTCAAAATTTCATTGCATTTGGGCTCTTTAACATTGCATGCAAGAGTAAAAATGAAATGATAAAAAAAATCAAAAACAAGAATGAAACATGCTAAGCTGAAAACCCAAGTGGACGACTTTGGCAAAATTTAGGGTACAACCTACTAGATTGAAAAACGAATAGGTGGTCTAGGCAATAATCAAGGTAACTCGCTAAGTTGAAAACCGGAAAGGGCTGCTTAAGCAAAAAAAGGGCTTAATAAAAATAAATGCATTTTATTGAGGTCTTATTCATCTTTTGGAACATTCAAAAAAAATAATTGAGACAGAAAATCAAAAGCAAACCATAAATAAAAAATCAACTCAAAAGTCTTATTCTTAAAACCTAGTCTAGACTCAGACTCATTCCTCAATTTCAATCAAAAGAGCATATTGCTTTGCCTTCTCATTTTGCCAACATGCTGCAATCCACCATTCGATGTACTCTGGGAGCTTGCCATAATCATCACTAGGGATCAACATTGCCCTTGTGAAGTCATGAATCCAACCTTTGAGAACTGCCCTATCCACTCGGGCACTCACGAAAGTTGCCTCAAAAAGCGGGCCATCTGGGGGCACATCCTGATCATGTCCCATCAAATGAAGAACTTAGGTAGCTTGGTACCAAGTCACCTCCTTAAAGCTAAACAGATACACATACTTGAATCCCTAACCCCATGGTATGAATTTCTTGATCGTATACCAGTTAGGTCTTCAAAGAAAATCAGAAGAACTCAGCTCCATTAGCTAGTTAATATAGTCTTTTTCAGTGGGAAAATGGATAACAATCCTCGACTTCGATACCAAGATGCCAGATAGTCTTTTGACTTAGGACCGGGAATGATTTTGAGATTGTCCCTCAACCAAATCTAAAAGAAAACATGAAAGTCAAAATAGCCTCATGGATGTTAAAATAGATAAGAAATGAAAAGGTTTAAATAACCTGGAGTAAACTAGGACTAATGGTACAAGGCTCTCTTGAGATGCAATGAGGATCAATGCTCAGCAGTGTCTCATCCAGAATCATACCTACAATTGACTTCCCTTCACTAATCTGGGGTATCAACTCAGCCACCTTAGCAACACCCCATCCAACTAGGCCTTCAAAAATATATCTCGTTGTCAAGCCAAATGCATAATCCTTTAGGCTCTTAGTTGACCAAGCAGGATCATTTGAGTCTTCCTAGAACATATCAGCCAAATCAGGTAGATCCACAAAATCATCCTTCACTATACCTGAAGCAGCCTCTGTGCTCAAATCCAAAAGCCACTTGAAAGAGTTGAAGTAACCTACCCTTTCGACTAGAACAGCCAGATCAGCCTCAGGGTTTGTATTGAGCAAAACCAAAAACTCCTCTAAAGTTGGACACAACTCGTCCATAACAACTTCGAATCAGAAAACGTGATCAAATGGAACCCAAAATTGGATGCAAGCAATCAAAAATTTCTAATCAATTTTGACACCTTTAAGTGTCGGCAAATCACTCATGCCATACTTTTCGAGGTTGATTCTACTCACGTAGTCCTTTTTCTTGCACCAACCATACATCATGCGACTGAAATGGGATTCCATTTTGCGAGGCAAAAGCAAAAACAAAACTAAATTTTTTATAAAAAATGTTTTATCACAATTTTTTGAATTAAAAATAAATTTCCATACAAATATATATAGTGGCATAAAAATCGAGATAGAAAAACGGAGTTCAAAAGGCCGAGTGCGTGAGCTAGTACACTAGCGCACGTACTATGAGTCAGGAGCATGTGCTAAGTGGGTGGCATATATGCCAAAAGCCAAGCGCATAAGCCAACCCACTGGCGCATGTGCCAAGGCTCAAGCCTATGAGCCAGTTCATGCAACAACCCGACCCGTTGCAATGATTAGTTTCGACCTAATTTGATTCCATTTTCGTGTATTTTTTGACCAAAAATATTTCAAAATTTAAATTCTCAATAAAATCATTTTTTTTAAAAATAAAACCACAAAATAAAATGAAAATTTCTAGAATTTTCATAAACAAAGTTCAAAAGAATGAAGAAAAAAAAATGATAAGTTTTTTTTTTTGAAAAAAGACACGCGATGGAGCCTCATCTTGTCAAACATCCCATGCATCACTCATCCTCTCCCGATGTCTCTTCATCATCACCGTCCGTACCCACATATGAAACATGGTTAGAAAAATCGGAGAAAGATCCTCGAGTCTAAATCAAATTGGTAGGCATTGCTGATGTAGAATCACCCATCCCTAAAGAAACTAAACTCAAACTGGGCATGGCTCGAGCAAAATAGTTGAAGGGAAAATGTGAGCCTTACAGCAGAAGTGAAAAATTAAAAATTTTCAATATGTATTACAAGTTTTCGATTTTAAAACTTATTAACTTATAAAAATAATTTTAATTTCCATTAAAACCTTTTGTAAAACCCTTTTAATAAAAAATGGTTCAAGTGATTAAATCAAACTCTTTGATGAAATCATTTAAACACCTTTTGGTCCACATATACCTAACAAGACTTGATCTTTCCAATTTGTGAGAAAACACATACAACACAAAGAAGAGTAGAAATGTATCAAATACCTTTCTCCCTCCTTTGTTGATCTCCTCAATTACGAAGCCTCTAGCTATCTCACACCAAGTTTGTGCAAGCTTGAGATCCCCTTCACACTTGATGCAAGACTTGATCCCTTTAACTTTCTAGGTTTCCCTTTTACTTAGGTTCAAGTCTCAACTCCAAGTTAGGGAATGATTGAGTGTCTTAAGTCTTGGACTCCTTTAGCTTAGGTAAAATCCTAGAAATATGAGTAGAAGTAGAAGAGAAGGTCCTTTGAACACTTTAAAGTTCTCTCACACTTAACTCATAAAATCCAGAAATTACTTAGCTTCTCATCATTTAGGCCAAAAAAAAATTTACCTTTTATATGGTGGAGCTTGTAGAGAACCTCCACTATCTTGATGAGTCACTAATCTTCACCATTAACTAGGACACATGTCATGACCTAGTGAATTATATGTAAACACTAATCATGACATAAGCTAGTGGAATATGAGTTGGCATCACCTTTTTAGTTAGTGGAAAATTCCTACATAATTAGTTATCTCATAACTAATTGCTTTTCCTAAGTCTAAGCCCATTTTCAATTTAGTCCTTGAAGTTTTGTATCTCATACAAAATTAACTAAATTGAAATTCACTCCTATGAAATGAACTTCAAGACATGCTAGAGTCTTTGTGAATTTAATCACAAGTTCAATTAGATTATAATTAATAATTAATTGAACAATTTAGTTAAATATTAAATATAATATCATTACACAATGCTTGCTCGATACTTTACGGTGTGTGACTCATTAGGTTCATGTCCTAAATAGCAACGAGATAGGAAAAATACTTTTTCCCTTTTCTATGTATAGAATCCCATTTCATACATAGTCTCATAACTTGTGAGTGATGTCTAGCATAATATATCGTGACTAACTAAATAGGAATGAATATTGACAATCAAGTCAATGAACATATAACATCGACCATCGATCATAATTAACATGCACTCGAGTCCCTTCATTATGGATTCCCGATCTTAGTTAGGATCATAGATTAGTCAAATCCTATATGCCTTGATCATATGACCACTTCTGAGTTCTAATCCTTGATATTCTCGATTCCTACTAGAAATAACTTTCTAGTGAATCTCAACTACCTTGGCCAATGATTTCATATCAAGGAGAATTAGAAATCATAGGATATTTTCCTTGTTTACCTAAGTTAATGAATGCTTTCTTGGAGAACATTTATCTCAATATTTCATAGGGTACAACCACCACATGGCATATACCTCAGTGTAGCTAGTAGAAGTATGTAAGCAGTAATAAACTACATCCACCAATATATTAGATAATGTTCCACCTCAAGTCAAAGGACTATATGCAAATGACCTAGACGGTTAAATATTGACTGTGGTAAAAAACATTTATTCATCATCTAACATCACATGTTCAACTTACTCATCACATGAGAGTCCACATGTTGTCACAACATCACATATTTGTAGCATGAGATTCACTACCTCCATTACCATAAGTATAACATACTTACAATGGATGACAATAGTGGTGATGGTCTTCCGAATTATCGATTTCCCAATCGATAATTCTATGACCACGAACATATTTAATATTATTATGGCAAATAAAATCTGTCACTTATATTCTTAACCTCTTTAAGAATAGATTGTCATACAAAATACTAATGGAGCATATATAATTTATAGTAAATGTGGAATTCATTTAAATAAATATATATTTTATTACCATTAGGATTCAATTATTACATTTACAATAAGCTCTAGGGCGTACAAGTCTAACAAGAGTGACCAGTCTGACCACGAGACCTGCGCCTTGAAGCAACAACAACAGTAACCATTGGAACCTAACCTAGTCTAGAAAAGAATGGAGGTCTCCCTCTCATCAAATATGTAGGAAGAAACCTTAGGTAAGAGCCATCCTGAATGACTAACTCCTTCTTAGGCTTTTTAGTCCTCTAAAAATCAAGAAAGAAAAAACTCTATAAGTATGATCAGGCATGCAAGAGGGGAATGAATTAAACTTTTAAGCTCTTTTTCAATTAGGTGACTGAAGCTATTAATTTCAACTAGGTGACTGAATAAGTCTGTTGCCAATTTCTTAAGGAGATAACTTGGGTTACCAAATTTGTTGACTAACGGTAAGGATTGAAACAAACTGCACAAGTATCTCGCCATGCTGATTAGCAACCTGAAGATACTTATAATAGTAAGCCAATACTTATAATTAGTTGACTAATGAGAGTGATTAGTAGCCTAATAGAATTTTCTTGAGAATAAATGTAACACCAATTGATGAGCTAATGAGAGTGAAAGATGAAGGATAAGAGGATGAAAAAGAGAACTTAGCAAAAATTAATTTGATCATTTTTAGTGAAATTGGTTAGGGACCTAATGTAATGCACACAAATGAAAGAGAATTAGCACAAGGATTTATACTAGTTCAGCGCACAAGGCTTACATCCTGCCCTTAAAACACACATTTTAAGAGTTCCACAATGTGAGCTCTATTTAGTTGGCTAGAGCAAAGCCATTATAGTCCTAATTGAATTGGGACCTAACTAAGGAAAAATATACCCTTTCTCTAATCCCTCAGATTTTACTAAGGTATCTGAAACCTCTCATCCATTCTCATCAATAGATGATCCTATCATAGACTTTCAATTGGGCAGCTATGACACCCCTAATATAACCACATACTTGATTAGGTGCCTAGATACCTTTACAATCAAGAGAATGACAAAATTTCAAAATTAAGAAAAAAAGCTATTTATTACAACAAAACCTATAATGGATCAATACAATGAATGCACAAAAATTTTGTTGAGATGAAAGAATTTATGATGAAATCTCAAGACAAATGATTGGAAGTAAATGCTTACTTAAGATGAAAAACATTAATGCACAATAAATTCTTCCTTGATTGAGAAAAGAGTAAAATATGATTGAAGACAAACAATGGGAAATAGTATTTTGATCTTGAAACAATTTTTGCAAATTATGAACACTCTAATATCATCAATGACATCAACCAACCTCTTAAATTTGAGAATTTGCATGCTATTTATAGAGGTTGTTTAAAGAAAATAGCTATTAGAGGGAAGAGAATAAAATAATATAAAATAGGCTCCTAACAGATCTTCCAACAGCTATCTGTCAATCATGATGTGACAGATTAACATTCGCTTTTTACTACAAACCACGTATTTTAGCCATGTCAATTCCTAGACGTTGGATGCAACTAGATATGAAAAAGTTTAGTTTGTTTTATTCATTAAAACAATGAATATTCTTCCTTAACCAGTCAGTGGCCTGATTGTTCATATTAGGGACCTGATCAATTAAGGAATCTATGCATGAAAAATTTAGATTTTAAAAAATGATTTGTTTTCATGCTAGATAATGTAAGTACTGATCCATTTTACATTATAACTAATATTAAATTCTATTAGGTGCTTGATGGATCCTTATTAGGTCGCTAACTCCAGTCATTAGACAACTAATGATTTGTCTGAAAGTGAAGCGCAAGCCTGAATAGTTAGGGACCTAACCACTTGCCTTTTACCTGCATAAACCATGTTAGTGAATCTTAACATATCACACAGTTTTGTGATCATCAAAATAAGAATGCTAAATAATGTGAGGCTAATATACTCATAGGCTTCCTCATAACCAAAGGAAGATCAACTGGTATAAGTGGCTCTAGAGCCTTTTGGGCCATGATCCGCTCGTTTAGTAGAACTATACAATCTCTGAAAAGCCCAAGGTGATCCGTCTATCGATAAAAGTAATACCCAGGGCAAAAGGATCAACATCCCTCAAGGCACTATAATCAAATGACACCAAGACAACCTAAAAGGACATTTAGAAATTAGAACTAGTAAGCAAATAAAAGGTAAGGCTATTCAGAGTATACCTTAATAAATGTAGCCAAAATGCCTCTATACTGAGAAAAGGAGAAGCTATCTTGGCGCCCGACCTAAGATTCCTTGCACCACATTCTCCCCATCAGGAGCAGAATTTCCCCTCCGGTAATAGTCATGGAGGCAAGAGCTGAAATATGAGAAAAGGCCTAAAGCTGCAAAGAACAAAGTTAGCCAATTGTGAAAGAAAAATCTCAGAACAGGTAAAAGGAAAATACTGACCTCCCAGACTACTGAAGTAGCATGAATGCATGTACTATCAGTCTTGGAAAACATGTCATTCCCTATATAAGTCGCAGCCAACGCGGTACCAGCCCAGTCATAATAACTGAGCAAATTCATGTCGAATAAAGAAGCAAGCACATTTAAGTCAACATACCCTCTCTCATTGTATAGAAAAATGGTAGAGAGGATAACCAATAAACATACTTTAGCACACTGATCAATGGAATAAGACATTAGTCCATCCCCTTCATAAAGTTAATCAGCCAAGATCTAGCAACAAGTCCTTTGAAGTTGCAAGGGGGGACTGCCCCAAGAAGATTAAGCAGAGTATGGGGAGGTCGCACATCAATATCAAAAGCAAAATGCCTAGACCCAAACTATATACCAATTAGTTAAGACCACTCAATAGGAGTCAGGTCATCTCTTCCACAGGCAAGTGGAATGTATTGGTGGTCTGCCACCACCTCTTAGCCAGAGCAAAGATAATGTTCCTATCAGGAGTGTAATCAATGTCTAGACTCATTAAACAAGACATATGAGTCGAGGTGATATGGGCAGTCACATCCTCGAAATGGGTCAAGAAGGTCGACACCTTAGACAATTTGGATGGAGCACCTCATTGACTGTGCTCAACATCCTACAGGTAAAAATCATATCATTTTCTATTCTTTCATTTTATTTTATTTATGCATTTAAAAAAATAAAATAAAGTGCATTGAGAAAATAAAGGCTTCAAAAAATGGAGTGCATTGAAAAAATAATAAAATGAGTAAACAAATAGATAAAAAAATGAAAAATGCATAAAAAAAAGAGAGTACATAGAAAACAATGAAAAGAGCACAGAAAAATAAAGGAGAGAAAAGAAAAAATATTACTAGGTAGCCATGCCAACTACAGTTCTCCTTCCTATTCTGTAAAAGATTGGCATTCAGAGTAGTCATAGGTTCAACAGCTGTAATTGAGGGAAGACCGTTAAGAAAATAGATAGAAACGTCAAAAGTATTGTCAGTAGACGAACTAGGAAGACTGTCAAAACCAAATATGTCATTGGATGGACTAGGTAGCTCATCAATAGAGCCAAGTAAAGAGTCGGCAGAAACAAACAAGTTGTCGTCCGAGCCGAGAAATTCGGTAATGGTCTCGATCTCACCTTTTAAAGTCATATGCAACTACGTGACAAATCCTCCTCTTGAGTAGCATTGGTGAATATCATTTAGAAAATATTTTGATAAGATACTTAAAGAGGAGAGAAACAAGAAGTAAGAAGAAGAAGAAGAGAATTGTGATAATAACAAATCTCCCAAAGCCTATTATATTGGCAAACCTACGGGTCCCACTCCATTAATGCATTCACACTTATTAGATTTGCTTTTGCTCAAAATGAACTTGCTAAGGAGGGTAACTATAAACCTATATATTTTCACCATTAAATCTGGCCCGTCAATATGAGCCTATAGACTCAAACCACACTCAAATCGGATCTCAAACAGACCTAGAAAACTTAAAAGATTGAATCGAGTCAGACTGGATCGGACGCTGCAAACTGGGCCCATGCATCAAGGCCTCAACGTATGAGCCAGAGGCTTAGTGCATAGAGGCTTGGTGCACGAGCCCAATTTTTTTCACTTTGTTTCTCTATAAATTTGACCCTTGGATCACTTTTTGAGAGAACCTTTTTGCACCTAATCTCTGCTAAAATATTTTCCAGACCAGCTTCCCACACCGAAACTTTGCCAAGATTCCAAAAACAGACACTAAAACACTCAATCCTCAGTGCAAATTCGTATCAGAATCCTAAAGTATTTCCTTACCAGATCTTTGACAGTCCTCTCCAAATGTAACGGAGACCCGATCCGGCTTCATCAAATCGTTTAAACCTCTCATTCCGAAGCCATAAAGGCCAACAGTTGTATATCCAAATGATATATTATTTTGGTTTTGAATTATAAGCCCTTAAAACTGATTAGATAAAATTAACAATTATAAAAAAATCATTTTATTAATCAAATTCTGAAATGATTAATAGTCTTTTTGGTTAATTCTTTAAAATTAAAATGAATTAGCTTCTGAACACAACCTCTAACCCACTGTTTTTCAGAACAATAAGAGAATGACATGGAGTTTGATTCCCATTTAAAGGGATACGCCGATAAGCCATTCAAAGGCTTCAACTCCAAAAATAATTTACTTACCCTTTTTTTTCTATTTTATTTTATTTCATTTTCTTTTTATGTTTTCTTTATATTATTTTCACTTTTCATTAGTTGTATTTCTATTGCCATTATTGTTCTATATTATTTGTAATATTTAGAGAATAGGTGCCTTTCCCATACCTTTTTAGGTTGGAGAAGGGATCTCCTTTGTCATTATTCCTTTTATTTTGCTGTAATTATTTTCTCTGTTTATTCTTACTTTAGCTTGCCTTTTAGGGATGTGTGCTTTCCTTAGAATCCTTCGGAGCTAGAGGAAGGACCCCTGTTTATTTATGCCATTTTATCGCTTTTGCCTATTTGTCATTCATATTATGATAACTACTCATGCATCATTCTGGCATGATATATCTTGTCATGCATTATAAAGGTATGCCATGCAAACATGAAAACTCTTTTTCAAAAAACCAAAAATCATACAATTAATTTTAAGTCAAAATTGTTTAGAAAATAATTTGAATATTCTAAAAATAAACGTTTTTATTAATCACGAGTCCCTAGGTCCACCTTTAGTTTAAGGCTCACCTTTTCCATAAAAATTGGGCAAAATATCTGATTTTCAAACAGGAGTTCATTTTGATTTCTAAATCACCATGGAAATTAAAGATTTCCTAAAAATAAAATGGCGACTCACACATTCACATGTACACCCAACAGGCCCATAAGGGGTTCACCTAAAGTGGGACCTATTGAATCTATGATGCTATACACAATCAGGCCCCTACGCAATTGATTTCCCTAGGCCAGATACTCGGAGGCGCACTAGCAGTCACCCAGGTTCGGATGGGGCCTCACAGTGGTATATGTGTTTTGTTATGATTTTGCAGGATTTCATAAGCGATCAATTCTAAAATATTTTACAGAAACCTTGGGTAAGTAAAATTTTATCGTGCACAACCTGTACATATCTCCATAATCAAACAAAGATATGTACGGGTCTAGCAACCTTGTATAGGGATGTGGGAATGGTCCGTATTGCCCTCTATATAAAAAATTCAAAAATGGTCATGTTTGCACGGGATAATGAGCTTTGTACTAGCTTGTGCAAATGGGGTAAACCCCCTATGACCCATTATACTCATTAGCTATTTCAGCACGAGTGGAAATGAGTTGTATGGGACCATGCAACTCCATTTGGCCTGTACAACTCCTATCAAGAGCATGATAATTGGCAATTTTTAAAACATAATTCACTTACCAAATCACATTAACACTCAAATTCTTCTCCAAGATACTCCTTGAAACCCTAATTTTCCCACAAATCACTTTTATTTTCTTGAAATTTTGGATTGCATCTCATAATCAACATCAAACACACACAATCTTCAAATTTCATCAAGGTTATTCTCATTAAATAAGTTATCCCTTACCTTTATTCTTGGAATAAGATTAGTTTAGAGGGGATTATAATTTGATTAGATTGTTGAAATGGATTGCTTATAACCCCTCTAAACTAATTGATTTAGAAAATTAGGGAATTTACTTTATTTGAACTAAAATATGCATTAAACCCTAGTTTTAGGAATTTCACTTTGGATTTTTATTTTGAAGTAGTTATTGCTAATTTAGGGTTTGATTTTCAATGAATAATGATTGTTTCATAATAATGGGGTGTTGGTTGCTCAAAATTTTTGCCCAATCTATGTTCAAACCTATTGCATACTAAGTGTTCGACAAAATGTCCCAATGAACATTTTTGCACTTTGTGAGTGTTTTATTCATTGTAATTATGTTTATTTGATATTTTTAGTATTCTTTTATGAGAATTGGGAATTGAAACTTGGTATGTGATTTTGTTTAATGTATTTTTACAAAATTACTTGAACATTGAATTGTGAACTAACCCTTTGGACTATATTGGGCATTGCTTTTGTTATCTTTGTTGATTCTATTTTTTAGATGGCTAAGAATAACAAAGGCAAGTCTAAGGTTACCAACAAGGGTAAGGGAAGAAAAAGGGCAAGAGCTATCAATTTGCCTGCTATTCCGCCCCCAGCATTTGTTAATGGGGCATTTAGAGCTGGACACCCCTACTTGCGATTCCATGACCACACTACACAATAGTGAGTTCATAACTTGGGAAACAAGCTAATTTCCCCACACTAGGTGGTAGATTGGGTGAGTTTGTATGGTGGCCCATTATTCAATCAATTGAGGCAGTTTACTGAACAATCGGGTTGGAGAAAATTATTTCAAATCACCGAGCAGTCATACTGGGAGCTCGCTTTGGACTTCTTGTGTACATTTAAGTACGATGGAAAGAGGTACGAACGGAAAAAATGGGTTGATTTTTGGTTGAATGGGAACCTATTTCATATGTCCGTTGATGATTTTGGGCAACTACTCGAGCTTTATTTTAAGGAGAAGATTAATTCCCCTACCTACTTGTAAGAAATCATAGATTGGTCCTCTATTGAGCAGATGAACTCATTATGAAATAGGTAAACAGGTGAGAGGGACCGATTCATTCTAAATCATGAAAAGACAACGAGTTATAAGGAGTTTTGCATAAGGGTTATGCACCATCTTCTCTCACATACCATCACAACTCAGCATGATAACACTGAGCATGTTCAGAGCATAAACTGGCTTATTATGGGTAAGATGAGAGAAGGAATATTCATAAATGTCACTTATATACTCCTCAAATTCTTCAAGGAGCAATTTTAGAAAAAGGACATACACCTTGTGGGTCGGGCTTATATCATTCATCTAGCCTGACAATTGGGAGAGTTAGAGAGGATGCAAAATTTAACTATGGATCGATCACAGATCTTTATTGACATTAAGAGGGTTAGTATCACCTTTGTTGGCATTTTTTTATGACCCAAGACATTAGAGTGTCCCTCAGCAGCCTATGCCACCTTTGTTGGTAGCTGCCCTTTCTTCATCTTTTTCAACTGGCCTTTCATCTTTTACACTGCCACCATTGAACCCTCCTTTATATGTCAGCGGACATGCTTTTGACTATATCGATTGGCGTTGTTTCCCTAGATGGAAATATAAGAACCAAGGGGAAGATGAAGGGAAATCTACTCCATTGGAGCGACAAGTTTGTCGCATTGAGAGTGAGAATTATCATTGCCAATAAGAACATGAGTAGATATTCCAACTTCTGAGGTGGAACTAAGATTATATGGAGTGGATGATTAATAATTAGATGGAGGTATGGAGGTGATGAGGATTTGAGCCACAATGATCACCACTTAGGCCCACGCACCAGTATATGATCTATTCAAATTCTAAGTCCGAAGAACATGATATGGTTGTGGACGAGTCTGAGTCTGATGGTGATGATATGGATGAGATTTCCTCCGATAAAGAATGATGATTTTCTTATCTCATGAACACTTAGTTTTATTTTATTTTCTTTATTTTCAGTTTTTCTTTATTTTGGTTATTTGTTCTTTGGGATTTATTTTGGTTTATTTTATTTTTCTTTTTCTTATTATGGATGACTGTATAACTATAACAATATTTTGTGAGCTTTCTGTGGTGTATGGTATACATTGATAGTTGCCAATCTCATCCTTGGAGCCATTATGCTATAATCAACTTTTTTAGGGTAGTGTTTCTTTTTCCCTTTTCTTTATGCTTTTAATTATTCAACACATTGGGGACAATGTGTGAGATAAGAATGAAGCAAACAAGTTTTGACTGTGCATGGATAATCTGATAATCTTGATCGAACTATGTTTTTTGTCAAAATATTTTTCAAGATTTGGCTATTCTTATAGGTCATTATCTTAGTTTTCTTAGTTAGTTACTAAATTTTGAGTTTTGGAATTTAAAAATAAAAAGTTTCTTTGATATTATGACATGATTGAAATTTGAAATTTTTGCTAAATTTTTTTAGCATGTTGGATTCAATTTGTGCATGGTTAAGATTTTAGTAAAGCATTTTTAGTAATCTTAGGAATTCAATGACACCTTTTTGGAAATAGCATGCATGGAATATGAATAAAATAAAAAGTTAGCACTAAAAATAAATAAGGAGCTTTGAAAATAATTCCATAATCCACTAGTTCCCATTTTGCACAAAGCAGAATAAAATTAAAGGATATATAGTACTAGTAGTCGACTGATGTTTGTGATTATCCGAGTAACTGGGGATCGACATTACAAAGTGTTTGCCTTTGCATCAAAAGGCTAATGATGTAATAAGTTAAGTCAGGCTCCTTGAAGTGAATAAAGTAAAAAAAAAAAGCGAAAAAGAAGAAGAAGTGCAGATACATAAAGTTTAAATTTTGCATGACATGTATTTTGTTTTCATATAGGTAAAGTTGGTTCTTAAGCATGAAAATATTTATTTGCCTGATTTTAGCTCTGTTCAATTAAAAAAGTTTGCTAAGTTATTTAGCTTGAATTTTAGTGCTTGATAATGCTATAATATCATTGAAATTGTTGAAATTGAATTCTGAGTTTAGGATTTAGTTGGTTAACTAAGACAACTTTGACATTGATTTGTTCAAATAGTTGAATGAAAATTTGGTTTTACATAGCTTGATTGAGAGAGTTAGTTTATTATCATACTGTCTCTGTTCTGTTTTGCTTGAGGACAAGCAAAGGCTTAAGTGTTGAAGAGTTGTTTTGGGTGTATTTTATATGTTTTTTTTCCAATATTTAAGTCAGCTTTTATCCAAAACTTTCATTTAATTTGTTTGTTAAGTGTTGTTTAGAGAAAATTAGGAATTCACATGAAAACAATGTTTTTGGATTGAAAGACGAGGTTTATGAGTGAAGGAAAATCAATGGAGGCATTTTTTTAGGGGTTTCAAGGAATTGAATTCCTGTACAGGCCGTGCAGATCACATTCAAGGTTGTATGAATCACATCATGCCGTGCTAATCACTGAGCTAAAAATTATATTTATACGAGGCTGTTCCAACCTAACTTTAGGGCGTATAAGAGAAAATAGCTCATGCCACACACTGGATTAACCTTTTTCACCTATACGAGCATAAGAGTTCTGCGCGGGCCCGTGCAAGTCCAATCAGGCCATGTCGACACAAAAACTCTGCAGCTATAAATTTGTTATTTTTAGTTGTTTTTAGGGATATTATATTCCTTACTTTTCAGCAAATATAGAGATAGATGCACTAAATAGATTGTTTAGACTCAATTTTATCATAGATTTCATCATAGTTTTATAGATTTAGATAATTTTCATTCGGGATTTTACTTGTACTCAAGATTAAAGCTGAAATTCATCAAGTGGTATTGAGAATTTCTGTAATTCTCTTGAGGTTTATTTTTTTAACTTTTTGACTTTAATTTTCTTTGTATTATGAGATTAATCATGTTTCTATTGAATTTCTAATTTGTTGAGTTATAAACCAATCATGAGCGAAATTCTCCATTGTCTAGAGATTGAGCATGAAGTAGTCTTAATATGAATGATAGTGATATTGCTAAACTTTTGCTTGATTTAATATTCATAAATGATTGCTTGATCACCAATTTCTTTGATTAAGGGTTTGGGCGATGGAACAAGAGTGGAAATCCATGAAGGGCGAATACGAAGTTACACAGCGGAAGCTGGAAACAAAATTTCAGCACTGTCCAGTAGCACTGCTGGACAGAGTGCTGCTAGACAGCAGCTCCAACAACTCTATCCAACAACTCTACTGGATGGAATGCTATTGGACAGCAGCATTGCTGGACAGAATACTGCTAAACAGCAGCACCAGCGGTGTTGTCTAGCGCTAAATTTATTTTTGCAAAAATCCGTTGTTACTCAGTTTTTGGTTTTCAAAACTTTTTGAAATATTTACCATGCCAAAACACTTTT
>CAOJBK010114058.1:0-10159 GCA_948294925.1 Codiaeum variegatum
ATAACCTTGATATGAAGATGTTAAAGCCTTAAAGATTTGATTTAAAGTTGCCTTGATGCTTGGAGAGAATTCTGCAAAGCTTTACTTAGTACTTTGATTATAGAGTTTTGGTGATTTGAGACTTGATCTATGTTTGTGTGTGTCTAAAAGAGAATTCTGCAGAGTTTTATTTGGTGTTTTGATTGCAGCGTTCTAGCGACTTGAGACTTGACTTGTCTGTGTCCCAAATGAAGACTGAGTTTCTCTATTTATAGGAGAATTTATATATGTATTTATGGTTATTTGAATCATAAAAAGAAATAATATATCTATTTTATTTAGTCCAATATATTCAGGTATTTTTAGAATATTTATAGAAAAAAAAATATATTCTTTAAATTTGACAAGTGTATTATTTGACATTTAATTTATTATTTACAATTTATTTAATAATTAAATTAAATTAATTACTAAATAAAAATATAAGTCCAATTTAATTAGAACTTATAATTTTTGAATTTTGAATGTCTATAGTATCCTTGTCTGTCACTTCAGGAACTAACTCTTCTTGGTATTTTTGATATATACCTTCCATGCTCAAGACTAAACAAACAACTTCTCATGCGCACTCTATAGATACTACAAATAATTACTTTATGTCTTTTAATCATGGGGTTTGCATGCCTGCTTGCATGTTCTTATCTTTGTTCTGAATCCCTATGAGATCTGCTACGGCGGTCCTCCTCTCTCCTGTTGGTAGCAAACTTATCTCCTACTGCCTCCCTATCATCCATCTATCGTCTTCCACTCCTATCATCCCTCCTATGTTCCCTATCTGGTACTTCTGGCATAGATATATTCTGGTTCCTCTCTTTAGTAGGCCTGGCTGCTGATACATCAGCAGGGACTTTAGCATTAACTGCTGGAGGGTTGTTATCCACTCGAACTGGTGGGTCAAGCCTTTGTGCTTCTTGGAGAGGTGTAACTAAGGGAACAAGATTGGTGATCAAGCCTTGTAAGGTAGCTACCAAATCTGGAGTTGCCTGAGGCAGAATGGGTTGTGAAGCTGGTGTGGAAGGGCTTGGAATTTGAGGCTGGTTTATGAAGCTCTAAAGGCTTTGTAGGGAAGCAGCTGATTAGCCAAAGCTGCATTTAGGTTTTGATGGCTTGGATGTGCGTTTGTTGATGGGTTTATAGTGGTAGGAGGAGGACTATCCTCTACCACGCGGGTTTCATCATGGGTTTGTTCCATTATAAGAGTTTAAGCTGTGATACAAGCTTTAAGGGTGTGTATGAAGGGAAATGCTAGTCGTTTCCCACAGACGGCGTCAAATGATACATATGGGTGTTGGTCAACGCTAGGTTTGAACGGCTCTGACTGTGCTGGAACTAGCCTGCACAGAAAGATAATGGTCAGGGGTGGCCGGACGTTGTGTCCAGCGATAACCCTCCGACGCTCAAGTCAGTGATGGGTTTGTACTCAAATGGAACACAATGTATGGTGTTTGGTTGTGAGAAATGTATTAAGAGATCTTGTCTTACCTCGTACGAGATGCAAAGGTCTGTATTTATAGAGTGAAAATCCTGTAAAAAGGGATACGCATCAGCTTCGGGCACTTTACAGTGTACCCCTCCATGAGACCAGCGACACTTATCTGCTGTGGGACCCGAAGGTCACTGAAAAACAAAGCTTGTTGTGAGTTTTGGATTCGGGTAGGACATGGTGGTACATAGTTCGATCAGGTTTCAAGTATATCATTGGGGTCGAACTAGACTAAGACTGAGCGGCATCAAAAACATCATGACGTGTTTAAGAAAATGGTAGAAATAAAAGGGAGCATCGATTCATTCATGACATCATCAAACCTTTGCTCATCTCCTCCTCTTGATTATGGGGAGAAGCTGCGATTATTATTATTACTGTTCATACTGACTGCAATCGATCAGAATCAGGTGTAGTGTGAAGTTGAGATGCTGTATTCCTTTTATTATTATTTTTCAAAGGGTGTATAAAAAGGACTGACATGACCAATATATAATATATACACCGACGAGATGGGAAAGGCATGTGAATACATGCCACTTATTATTAATTAAAAGCATAATGTATAAACTACTTCTGATTCTTTTGACTTTATTAGATTAAAAAACTCCACCTATTCTGCCTCTGTGTACTACTCTTGTAACCCATACCAACGGCACAAACTGTTGCATATACTTGCTTACTATACTGCCTCTACATTTTCCAGATTTTCTCTTAAATTTTTTGATATATATATCCTTGTTAAAATTGTTTTTGATTTAATTATGTGCTAATAGTTAGTACTTTTTTTACTAATTAAGTAATTTTTTTTCCATCTGCATATACATGGGAAGAAAATATATCAATTTTTTTTTTTCTTAATGAAGGCTTGTCTAGTGCTTTTAACCTTTTATGGACCCTTCTTTAGTGCTTTTATAAATTCAACCCCATAATAATAACAACGTAAATAATTCAGTTGTGAAGTTTTGTCTATTTTCTATCCACTGTTATTAATATTTTTAATAAAATTAAAAAGATCAGAAATTACTTGACATTGCTAACTTGAAGAACCCAATTATCAGAATTAGTAGTACAACTGCATAATTTTTTTGCGGAAATTTATGAGCCGAATTTAATTCGCCCATAAACACCCAAACAATTAAGATTCAACAATAGCAGCAAGTCTAGGCGGCACAGAGCGAAACCTGCTAGGTGCATCGCGGGGCACCAATTGACCCTGCGCCATCACCAATGATTTGTAGATCTCAATAATCACCTTTTCATCATACTCCTTCAGTGGGACCTTTCCAAATCCTCCACCGCCGTAGCCAGCAGCTCCAATCACCCGCGAGTTGGCGAATCCCATCATCATCTTCACATACGCATCGCGTAGCCATACTAAGAATTTCTTAGGAGAAGTCAGTTTAAAAATTCTTAGCTTTGGTTTGATCTTGATTCGCCACAATTTCTTCCTCCTCTGAGTTGTGGAGCCCAACTCCGCCGTGCTTCTCCGTCTACGGCTGGATTCATTAATCCTCTGGTAGCCTCTTCTTCGCCAGTAGCTTCTTACCTTTGTGTACATAGAAGAAGAAACTCCTTCCATGGATGGAATAGCAATTGGTAGATTGGAAATGAGTTTGATTTGGATGAAAATTTATAATAATAAAATTTGGTATTAGATGAAACCCAAATAAATGAGAGTATGCATAAATTTATATAAATTTTGAGATATGGATGGAGTGGGCCAAAGAGAGGTGTTGCATTCATAAATGTCACCTAACAACCTTTCTAACGGTGAGCTCTTCTTAACTATTGGTGACGCGAATTTGCGGTTTTTTTTCCAATGCTTCAAACTTTTTAAAATTATATTTTCACCCACAAAGGTTTTAAGGTTTTTCAATTTAGTTCAACAAAAATTTTTCTTTAAGTTTTTAAGTTTTTTCAATTTAGTCCAACAAAAATTTTCTTACTTTAAGTTACAATTTGATCCTAAAAAATTTTATATAATTTTATTTTCCTCCACCAGAATTTTTTAAACTTTTATTTTAATTCATAGTCAGTTTATGGATGAAATTTTAAGAGGAGATTCATTAACTCCTAAAAGAGTATATAACAATATTAAATACTTTTTGATTAAAAAAAGAAAAAAAAACTAGAATTTATTGTGATCTATTGAAAGAATTTGTGGTCAGGTTAGAGACACTAACGAAGAGCGTAGATTGTCATCTATTTTAATTGAACGTTCCTTTGACCCTAGAGCCCAAGAATTTGTCACAGTAATTCAAACTATAACAAGTTTAGAAAACAAACATCCTTTCTTTAGGAATTTACCAATTATAAGACAGAATATACCTTGGGTAGATCCGAACTAGAGTGAAGAGCTTGTAAAAGATTATTTAATCTGAAAAAAATCACACTTCAGGAAAATTAATTTTTTTCTGGCTTTTTGGGAAGCAGCTTTTAAGATAGATAGAATTGGTTCTGAATAAGAAATAGTAATTCCAGAATCCCATAAAAATGACAAAACTAGAAGAAAGTGTAGATTCGGCTCCAACAGGAGTGACTTCATTTACAAATGTGCATGATGAAGTGAGTCGTCTCCTTCAGAACCTCCATACTCATGGAAGACTTAGCGATTCACTAGAACAAAAAAAAAAGGCACTAGCAGTCCAAGTAGGAAAACTGGTGAATAAAAGGCTCGATGCAATCGAGCGAGAAAATACATTGAAGAAACCAGCGGAATCTTCAAAGCCTATTTTTGAGGAAGACATCCTGAAATTAAGAAAAGAAAAAGTGGTTCCTTATATATCAGACCCAGAAAAGAGAGCTGCTAACCTAAGCAGTGATGATTTGGCCCAAGATCTTAGAAAATCTTTGGGACTATCAGAAGTAGTTCCAATGCATATAGATGATAAAACATTTAATGAGCTTCTTTCCATAAAAAGGGCAATGTACAAACCAAACTATCCCTATAGAACTAAGGTAGAATTTATACCTAGAAATAATCTATTGAGACCTGTACTTAGTCCTGCAGCTTTTCTCAATCTAGATTGTGAACAACAAGTGTCTGAAAGAATAGATGAGTGGGTTACCATGATTAGGTTTACAACCAAGCTAGGGAGTTACTCACCTGAAGCCACCTATGAATTATGTAAAGCAACATTGGTAGGAAATGCTCAAAAATATTTGGATCAGCTTCTAATCCAATCGACCATTAAGGATGAAATTAGAAAAGTTTTGCTTCCTGATGAAGTATTAGCCATAATAATAGATGCTCTAAAAAAAGAATTTTGTGGTTTCTCAATATCAACAGAATCATTAGAGAGATAACAATCTCTAATGGCATTAATGAAACTATAAATCTGTGACATGTGTTATTTTGATAATTATGCATGTGAATTTCAAAAATATTATTATAATTTAAACACCAAAACTCAAAATCACATGTCAGAAATGTTATTTTCTAAATTGCCAGAACCTTAGCCAGAAGTAGCAAAGACGACTTACCAACTCCTCCTAAAAGAAGATAAAATTGTTGAGGGTCTAGAAGGGAGAATTTAGGCTATTAAGTATGCCATGAAAAAGGCATGTACTGAACTCTAAGTAAGAAATATGCAAAACGTTTCTCTTACTTGAACAAGAATTGTTGTTCTTAGATAGAATTTGTTCTAAGTCGATATGATTGTTCTACAGAAAATGAATCTAGAACTGAGAAAAGATATTCTCCTAAAAAGAGAAGGTTCAAAGAATATAATAAAAGGAGAATATCAAATAGAGAAAGAAATGAAGAAAAAAAAATTCTCGAATAAGCTAACCAGGTTTATTAAGAGAAGAACCAAATTGAAGGACAAAGATAGGATAGAAGCCTTTAAGAAAAAATATGGTTAAGTCCCTAAGTATCCTCAAGGAAAACCTCTTAGCAATTATTCTTATTACTAGATTTGTGGTTCAAAAGAACACAGAGCAAATGTTTCCCACAAAAAGGCAAACGAAAAGAAAACTTGAGAAAAGATTTTTTTAAAAAAAATGAGAGTCTAGAATATGAGCCCATCGAAGAAGATGATTACTCATATATAGACTCTGAAATAGATTCAATTTATGGAGTAGTTTTTTAATATGAAACTAACATAGATGAATCTGATTTTTGGATAGCCTAGTTATTCATGATGAGTAACCAAGAAGGTATCACAAAAGAAGAGTTAATTCCTCTAAAAAATTCTCTGGTAGAGGAAGAATCATTATAGTATGATGATCCATCAAAGAGTTACCTAGAATGGAAACTCTCAAAGGTAGACATCAATACTATTTACAATAAATCAAAATTTAATTTTAGATTAATAGTTGATGTCTCCAATCTGAGTCAACAGCTTAAGTTTCTAGTACAGAACTAGACACGTTGGACGCACCCTTGATAAATTTACCAAAAATCAAAGGGAACTTACCAATATATTCATATTAGTTTGGTCCAAGTAAGACTTATTCTATTATTCAATTCACCGACAGATGGTCCTGTGATAGCAGCTGTGTTAGATAAAAGATGGAATCTATTTCAAGATCAGCCGATATCAGGTGTACAAACTAACTTTGCTCATGGTCCAGTTTGGTTTCAGTCCTATCCTAATTACATAATGTCTTTAATTGATAGGTGTTTGTGTAATTCATTAACATTAAGAATCAAATCTCAAAATATGAACATAATGAGTTCTCAGGCTAAATATTTAGCGTATCACATTAGGATTATATTTAGGTTAATAAATACAACTAATCCTGGAGTGAAGAACATCTCAAAAATAACTGAGTTGTTCGAAGAAGGGTCATATAATTATAAAAAGTTTCATACAAAGGAAATTAATCCTTTAGAACTAACCTGGCCAAAAAGTTGGATTTTGTAAGAACCAACTGAGACCTCTGGGTTAATAAGATCTTCCCAAATCTCTCAAAGGGGTAGGAATATCACTTTTAGTTTAGAAGAACCTATGAAAAGTCTTAAAATTTTTTATCCTTCTAAAAGATCAACTTTTACTTTACCTAGGTCATATTCCCACATGGAAATCATTCCTAAGAATATAGAAGATACACAGAGAAGATAGGAGGATGTGCCATCATCATCTTAAGAAAACAATAGAAAAATTGTGGGACATAAAACCCTCAGTATACCTATTTATGAGGACGAGGAAATTTGGGATAGTATACGTGTTATTAACTAAGTGCAACTAATTCCTAAGGTTGTAGAAGAAATTCAAAAGATTTCCAAACAAAGATCTATTCCAATTAAAGATATATGGGAATGACGTGTCCAGAACCCATAACATCAACAAGAATATTCAGTACTAAAGAACTAGGTTTAAGTACTATATTTCCTTAACATTTAAATTTACTAGTTATTATGATTATTCTCTAGATGAGTTAATTGATACAGGTGTAACAACTAGTAGTGCTAGCCCAATGCACTCCCTGATGAATGGTGGAAACCATTGGCCTAGCCAATAATATTTAGAATGGCAGGCGACCAAGAGAACTTGATAACACATTATACACAGCAAGTTCCTGTTGTTATAAGTGGACAAAAGTTCACCATTGGTACAGTCCTAGCTTTCTCTCAATTAGATGTAGATATAATTTTAAGAAATGCATTCTTAAAAGGACAAAAGGAAAATAGGCCATTCGTGCATGATGAAGATTATATCTCTTTAGGAGGTATAAAAATAGCATCTTTGAAAAATCCTAGATTAAAGCTGAAATTTGGCTTTTATCCGGTAAAAATTTTAGAGTTGTGTGGATCTACTCCTTGTGAACTAGCATTCAGAGTGCGAGCACAATGTGGTGAAACTTGGATAGATTATTTTTTGGTGAAAATCCAAATGGTACTTCATGGTACAATGAATTGTGTTTTAGTGCAGGAAGTGTAATAGAAAAACCTATTACACAACCTTCAGCTAAAAGGAATAAAATAGGATAAGTTCCTTATAAAGCTAACTAATAACTTTATAGATGATCCATTAAAGTTATGGGTTCTAAATGGCATTACAGCTAAGTTATTAGAACTAAAAGATCCCAGTACTATCATCTGTACTAGAAACATAACATATACAAATGAGATGATAGAGGAATTTGATAAACAAATTCCTGAATTGCTCGAAAAAGGCTTAATTAGGGATAGCAATAATCCACATTCTAGTCCAGCCTTTATAGTTATTAACAATGTAGAGCAGGTGCAAGGAAAAGCATGAATGGTTATGGACTATCGTCAAGTAAATAAAGAAACAAAAGATGATAGCTATAAGATCCCCACTACAGGAGATGTAATTGATAGGGTAAGTTTAAAATAACCTTTAATTTTTTCTAAATTTGACCTTAAAAGTGGCTATTGGCAGGTAAAAATGGAAGAAGGTTCTATAACACTTATAGCATTCAATGCTTCTCAAGGGATGTATGAATGGCTAGTTGGCCTAAAAAATGCTTCAGGCGTATTCCAACATAAAATGGGCAATGCCTTTAAAGCATTGAAAAAATTTTGCATGGTCTATATAGATGATGTGTTAGTTTTTAGCCAAAATGAAAAGGAACACATAAGTCACCTAGAACAAGTGACTGATATCTTCAAACAAAAAGGTATGATTCTATCTGAAAGAAAGATAGAATGGTTCCAAGAGAAAGTAAAGTTTTTAGGGATAGAAATAGAAAAAGGAAAAATTAGACTACAAAGTCATATCTTTGAAAAACGTATTAATTTTTCTGATGAATTGGAAGATAGAAAGCAGGTGCAAAGAATTTTTGGCCTTGCTAACTATGCTAGACAGTTTGTGAAAAATCTTTCCAAATATTTAGGACGAATAGCTAAGAAAATATCTGATAAAAATCCTTAATTTTGGAAAGATGGAGACACTCAAGCAGTTATATAGGTAAAAAGTATTAATGAAACATCTACCTTGTTTAAATTTTCCATCTGACAATGATGAGTTAGTTTTAGAAATAGATGCTTGAGATAAGTGATGAGGTGCAGTATTAAAAATGAAAGGTAGAAAACTAGAACAAATCTATAAGTATTGATCTAGAACCTTTAAGATAGCGGAAATTAATTATCCAGTTCACAAAAAGGAAGTATTAGCAGCAAAAAAATGGTATTAAAGCATTTTATATCTTCCTTAGCTACAAAAAGGTTTGTTATTAAAACGGATTTAACTTATCATAAGGGATTCATAAATATGAATCTCAAATAGGCTAGACAAGCTAGGCTTTTGAGATTATAAGAATGGTTTAGTTATTATAGATTTGATATTGAATATATTCCTTCTGATAAAAATGTAATAGCTGATTCTCTTTCTCATGAATTGTCTAATTTTGCAGACGGATCCTGTTTCCAAAAAGAAATTATGATGGATTTGCAAAAGAGAAGGGCATATAAGGAAGAAATGCCCAAAGAAAGAGAGTGATGGGAGTAAAAATCCCAAGAGCACTAGCTTTGGTTCCTCTGGAACGAAAAGAAAAGCACACGCATCAAAAAATGATATGTGTTGGCTGCGTAAAAAAATAAGGACATTTGGTTTCAAAATGTTCCATAAAGAAAACAATGAGATTAAATGATCTGGTTAGCCTTAAAAAGACTAATGAATAATCAAAGGAGAAATCCTTGGTTCAGAAGAACGAAGAGGTTAAACCAAAAACTCAAACCAATTATATATTAGACTCCTATCTAGAAAGGGTTGGTAAAAAATTTAACCTTACCCTTGAACAAAAAAGAGAAGCCTGGGAGAGGCGTAATCAAAAGAATAACACTTATGAATATGATGAAAAAAATTCAGGTTTATGGTTTTACTCCAAAAGGAAAATCAGTCTATGTCTCTAAAGTAGATGGAAATTTCATCTGGGATCTCCCAGAAAGTGGAATGTGTGATCCTTCTTATGATTGTGAATATGATGTCTCAGCCACAGCGAAGAGCAATGAAGGCTCTAGTGACAGTTTAAGTCACGATTTTGAGGCTAGTGAAAATGCTAGTGAATCCTCACAGATTCCAAACCAAACTCGTATTTTTGAGGACCTGCTAGGTGAACCATCTGGCAAGTATGATTTCATGGTATTCTACTCTAAATCAAAGAGTGTAGAAGTACCTATGGAATGTATTGAGCCAGAATGGAAAGAAGAGCAATCTAATAAAAAACTAGAAGAAGAGACTATTGAAGATGCAAAAGTTTGGGATATGTTTGGATAAAAGAGCCAACCATCACCTAAAGAAAACACCTTGGAAGATCTTAAAAAGGAATCTGATGAATTCCATGAAAAATTCATAGAAGCCATATGGGTAGATCACCCTAAGGTAGATAATGCCTGTAAGGAAGAAGATTCCCGGCACTTTGTTAAGTATGATTATGGTCTTTCAAAAGAAGGATATATGATTTATTCAGGAATATAAGGAGGTTTGAATTTCAAAAATTTCCAACAAATTCAACATTTCATAGATGAAGTTGTATCTTTCAAGACACACCTAGAAAGACAACTTGATATCTAAAAAACAGATGAAGAAGTTTTTCTACAAGACATTCTTGAAAGAGGAAAACTTCTTGAAGAAATGAGTTCCTACATTCCTAATGAATTGGCTTATGCCAGAAAAATCAAACAAGAGGACTCGATAAATCATTCTTTTAGAGAATGTTCTATGC
>CAOJBK010114920.1:0-11056 GCA_948294925.1 Codiaeum variegatum
GAAAAGAAAAGAAAAGGTTAGTGTACTCCTTACCATCACAAAGAAAACTCACCATTTGTTTAAAAAAAAGATATAAGGAATTCTCAGAGCACCTGTTCAAAGAATTAAAAAAAAGTGATAATTAAGAAAAATTTAGTAACTGTTAGAGTCAAGAGTGCTCTGTATCCCACATCGGAAAGAGATGAGATTGAAGAGGGATATATAATTGGGAAGGACCCATAAACTCAAAGCCTTAAGGTTTTGGGTTGGATTGTGGTGTCAAGCCCATAAGTGTGTTCTCTCTTCAAGGTCCATGTATAAAACCTCCCACGTCATGTGGGCTCCCAGACCCTAACAACTTGCACAACAATCATCACCTGAGCATTGCTTCCTGTAACTTCCTTTAACATTATTGCACCTCACTGAAACATATACACAAAAGCACCAATAGCCTAAACGCCCCCCCTCTGCTTAATGACGAGACTCTATCATTAAGCTGGAGTAGAAAGCACTATGCTTAGGATAACAAAGACCCTTGGTCAATAAATTAGCTGTGAAGTAGGAATATAATGCATTGTTAATGTATCAACATGTTTCATCTTAGAGTGATGAGTTGGATTGAGAGTTAAAGATAATGCTGACACATTATCGCAGTAAAGTTTTGGAGTGGAAAAAGGTAAGTTGAGGTCTTGAAACAAGTGAATGAGCCATTAAAGTTCAGATGTTGTGTTTGCCATAGCCCGATACTCAACCTCTGTGCTTGATCTAGAAACATAATATTATTTCTTACTAGACCAAGAAATAGGAGATCCATTTAAGAGAATAAAAAACATTATAGTTGGCCTTCTGTCATTAAGGTCCCCAACCCAGTCAGCATCATAGTAAAGCTTGAATCTGTAATGGTTCTAAGCACTAAGTAGATATTGGAAAAATAATGCATGCATCTATAGTACCCTTGTATGTATCTCAAGATACTTTTTGCTGTAATAAGATGATAAGTGGTAGGAGATTGCATGAATTGACAAACCAAATTAACACTAACTGTTAAATCTGGCATAGTAAAGGTCAAATATTGTAAGCATCCAACCAAGATCATGTGTTGATGAATCTCATCATCTATTAAAAAAGGATCCACTTTCTTTAAGAGTTTCTAATCAGGTTAACTAGGTGTTAGCTGAGAATTGGAATCTTCCATGCCATTTCTAAGAAGAATGCATTTTGGATACTTGCATTGACTAAGAAACAAACCTACTTGAGGTAAATACTTAACCTCTAAGACTAAAAAATAATGCAGACTCCCCATATCAGACATTTCAAATTCCTGTTGCAATTGAAGTTTAATTAAGCAATGAATTCTGGATTATTACCAGTGAAGATTATATCATTTACATATAAAAAAAGATAAATTATAGATTATCCTTGCTTAGTAATGAATAAACTAGGATTAATAGTAGAAGATTCGAAATCAGGAATAGAAAAAAGGAAGTGAATCTATCATTCCAAGCTCTAAGAGATTGCTTAGGCCCATATAAAGACTTATTTAGTCTATAAACATATTTGGATGCTCAATGTCAACATAACCTCTAAGTTGAGCCATATAAACCTTCTCTTTAAGTATGCCATTAAGAAAAGCATTTTTAACATCAAGTTGATGTAAATGCCAATTATAATAAGTAGTAAGCCTGAGAATAAGCCTTACACTGGTGTGTCTTACCACAGGAGAAAAAGTCTCCTCAAAATCCACTCCTTACTCTTGAGAGAATCCTCTTACAACAAGCTTAGCTTTGTGTGTAGAAACAGTACCATCTGTATTTCTTTTGATTTTGAATATCCACTTATAACTAACTATATTTTATCTGGTGGAAGAGGAACTAAAGTCCAAGTGTTATGTGATTTGAGAGCAATTATATCAGTATACATAACATCTTTCCATGCAGGACATGTTAGAGCTTACCTATAATTAGTTGGTTCTAGAGAACTAAGATCACAATCAATAGTTTAAGTTTCTATTTTGAAATATGAACCTTCTTCTTTTAATACCTCTTTTTACCCTAGTTACCATGGGATGATCATTAAACTGCAACATAAGTTCTAGGACTTGTTCTATTAAAGGTGGTGTTGTAGGAATAGAAAGACTATGAGTAAGATGAGGAGTAGTATCAAGATTGGAACCAGTTTGTCCTTCAGAATGAGAGACATCATCAATAGCAGCCAGATCATAAGAACCATAAGATAAGTCTTATGAATTAGGGGATTGAACGACATCATTAGTAGGCATAATATCTATACCATTATTAGTTGCTACAACCATATCAGTAGAAGGTGTAAGAGTTATAGGATGAGAAGACTGACCTGAGTTTTAGACTAAATCAGTAGCAAATGCTTGAGATATTTGAGTAGGTGCAGAAATGAGAGAATTGGAAGATACAATAGGATTAGAGGAAAAGAATATAGATGTTGTTTGAGATGCAGTAGCAATATAAGGAAATGAGCTTTATCAAACAACATATGCCTAGAAATAATAAACCTTTTGTGGGATACTGATAACAAATAAATCCCTTATAGCCTAAAACATAGCCTAGGAAAACACATTTATTAGACTTAGGTTGAAGTTTATGACTATTGTAAGGAACCAATAGGGGATAACAAGAATAACCAAAAACTCTTATAGACTCAAGATTAGGAATTTTGTGAAATGAGCATTCAAAAGGAGAAGACTTATGAAGAACATTAGTAGGCATTTTGCTAATCACAAACACAGCAAAAGCACAAGCATGATACTAAAAAGAAAGTGGTAATGATGCTTGATGTAGCAAGGTGAGTGCAGTTTCTGTGATATGTCTATTTTTTCTCTTAACAACTCCATTTTGTTGAGGGGTATATGGACATGTTACTTGATGAACAATCCCCTCTTTGTTAAGAAAAATTTTAAACTCATTGCTCATAAACTCTCCACCTCTATCACTTCTTAAACATTTAATAACCGCAACAAATTGAGTTTTAACAAAAGTATGGAAAGTTTGAAAAGTATGAAAAACTTCTACTTTATTTCTGAGAGGAAAATCCAGGTAAACCTGGTATGATCATCTATGAATTGAACAAAATACCTAAGTCCTTATAAGAAGACTATTGAAGATGGTCTCCAAACTTCAGAATGGATTAGTTCAAATGGAAAAACAGTTTAATCAGTAGAATCTGAAAAAGGAAGTTTAGTAAATTTTTCGAATAAACATGACTCACACAAAGAAGTAAACTCAATCTTATATGTAATACTATCTTTTTGTAACATAGAAGTGACAACTTCATTAGAAATATGCCCTAGTCTCTTATGCCAAAGAGAATGATGAACTTGTTTCCTAAAGAAAGCAACATCAATAGTTGAAGAGCAGAAGTTTTTGATATATAAGAAGTAGAAAATGGTGATGATGAGGAAAGACAACATGGAATAGGATATAAACCTTCCTTACTCAAGCCTCTATAAAGCAGCCTATCATGGAGTTTGTCCTATATCAAACATTCAAACTCATCAAGTATAACTCATACATTATTATGCTTGCATAATAACTGATATATTGAAAGCAGATTTGTAGCTAGGTTAGGTATCAAAAGAGCATTAGACAAAGCTAAGGTTCCAATAGTAGAATTAATAATATGAGAAACATATAATTCCTCACCACTTCTTACCGTCACAGTATTTGTAGAATGATATTTAGTAATATCAGTGAGTAAACTTGGTTTTGAAGTAATGTGCTTGTTAACTCTTGAATCAGCTATCCAATAGGCACTGCAAGTATGAAAAGTAGGAGTAGCTTGAAGTTTAAAATTGGCTAATAGATCATTAAGACTGGCTGCTACCAAGATTCCAAAATGTGATCGATTATGGGCCTGCATACTAACAATGTTAGGATAAGATACTGCCATGTGACCTTGAACTACACTGAGTGGACCAGAACTCTCAGTATGCGACCTTTGTGAACCAATCTACATAGTAAAAGAACTTCCACCATAGTTAGAACCAAATGAATTCCTTTGATTAGGAAAACCTATCGGATGGAAGCATTTATCAATTGTATGATTCCTCTTGCCACAATATTGACATTCTACTTGTGACATCACAGTACCAGGAGCAACATATAAAGCCAACATATTACAAGCCTTTCATTATGCCATGGTTTATGACATAATTGACAAGTCTCATTCACAACAGCTCCTCTTTCATAAGCTTGAATATTGCCTCTACCATTCATTATGTAAGGGCTGCCTCTGCCTTACAAATAAAATCCAGTATATAGTGAAGATTGACTATAGTGTGACTGATGAGAATGAATAGATGAAGATTATGAAGGAAATTGATTAGATGAAATGTGAGACTCTAAGTGAAGTTGAGATAATTTAGGTTGAGACTGTGGAATTGAACCATAAAAGAGGTATAAGATTAAGTGTGTGAATAACCAGATCTAGGAACACTGGAATTAGCAACCATTGCAGTTAAAGGTAACAAGGAAGAAGATTATGTTGCCTGTTCAATATCATACTCAGCAGATTTGAACATGTTCTTGAGAATTTCCATTGTACAGTTATTTTAAGTTCTGTTCAAAGTCTTTATGGCAGTAAACTTAAGAGGTAATCCTTCCAAAACAATAACAATAATAGCCTCATCATCCATGTGAACACCAACACTAGATGATGCATCCCTAAATGTCTTAATTTTTTCAAGATACACCTCCACATAATCTGATCCTTTCTTTTTTTATCCTTTACAAATTGGCCTTCAACTATAAAATGTTTTGATTATTTGCATCTGCAAATTTAGCTCTAAGGTAATTCCATATTTCTTTTGCATAATTGCTTCCTACTACATAGGAAAGAGCTCTAGGACTCAAAGGTTGAGCTATCATATTAGTTATGTTTTGTTCTTCTACTTTCCACTTCAAGTAAATAGGTGAAAGGTCCTAATAGTTCCATTTGCACTTAGCTCAAACTGATCTGGACACTAAACTGATCCATCAACATATCCATAAAAATTTAACCCCTTAAGAAATGATTCCATACGAATAATCATGTTGCATAGTTATTTTCATCTAAGATCACATTAGGCATAAAAATTGGTTTGTGTTGAACTGAAGCACTTGTAGACTGAACACTATTCATAGACTGATTATTAGACATTGAATTGAATCTAAGTTTTAATATTTTGAATAGAAAGGCAAAAAATTCTAGATCTAAAACTTATGAAACACATAAATCTTCATAGATCTACGTATTTATCTTTTACAATTGAAAACCAACAACATTCACAACAAAATTGATACTGATTTAATAATGATTACTGTAATTGATATTGATTTGCTTTGAGAAAATAATTAATCAACAAGAAAAATAGAAAACTTAGTTCAAATCCTTTGAGAAAACTTTTCTTCTCTGATTTTTGCTTGATCTGGCTCTGATACCATGATAAACTTATAGATTAAGCTTGTTTTTAATGAATTCTTAAACTTTACATAAATAGAAAATTAGACTATGAGAAAATGAATCATAGAGAAGAAGAAAAGGAATGAAAGCATTGAGAGAGAAATAGAAGAAGAAGAAGAAGAATAAGAATAAGAAGAAGAAGAAGAAGAAAGAGAGAGAGAGAGAGATTGTTTATTAACATAAAATGAGCACAGTTACAATTACAAGCTTACATTAACTTATTTATATCATTCTCTCTCTTTGCATTTTTACATTACAATTCTGTTATACATATCCAGAATATTCTCAACTCATAATCCAGCTCAGTAATCCCATAATAATCTCTACAACTTGAAACTGCAACTTGGACAACAATCATCACCTGAGCACTGCTTCCTCTAACTTCCTTCTACAGCTTACTGAAACATATAGACAGAAGCACCATTAGCTTTAACAGGCCTAATAGACTGCAGTCTACACAACAGATGGTAGTCATCCTCTTAACACACACCATATAGACGTAATCTCACCTAATTTAGAGGATAAGACTCGAATCTGAGACCTCTCACTCATAAGAGTAGTGCTTTTTGCCACTTGAGTTAGGCCTCAAGTTTTATTTTGTAATTAATTTATTCAAATATTATTATATATGTAAAAATAAAAAAAAATAAATAAAAAGTCTCATATTAAATATCTTATTAATAATTATTCCAAGCACTTTCAAAAAAATTATTTATTTTAATCATTTTTAATACATAAAATTATATAAATTTTGAAATTTGTAATAGAATATCAAATATTAGTAAGAAGATGTTTGACATTGCTTTTGATAAAAACAATTTTGGATATTTTCTTAATTTTAAATTGCTTTTTCAATTTTTTTAAAAAGAAGTATGTAAATTGCTACTTTCATTTGTAGTAAACTAGCATTTTTATGCATTAGATACTTGCATTATTACTAAGTCTTTTTTTCATTTCAAGTAAAATTTAATAAAATTCTTTTGTGATAAATTTACTATTATCATTTAACTATATGTATGAAAAGAAGAAACTCTTTTGTGATTGACAAAAATAACAATGGATAGTCATTTTTTTTGTTTCTCCATCATTATCACGTAAATCAAAGTCATAATATAATAAAGAAAAATCACAAACTAAAATAATATACATCACAAAAAAATTACTTAAAAAATTATATAATTCACGGAAACTTCTAAAAATTAATAATATTGGTTAAATGTTTGGTTGAAGTTAGTTTCCATTACCTAAGTTATGGACTAATCATTTTAACTATTATTGATAAAGCAATTTGTTTTTCTCTACACCTATGGAAGCAAAAAAAAAAAAAAAAGAAAAAAGAAAAAAGCCTAAGCCTTACATATAGAGCATAGAAAAAACCAAGATTAAGCCTATAAGATTATAAAAAAAAAATCATTTACATCTTTGAATATAAATCCATATTATTTATGTTAAAATGATTTTTTTTTTATTTTTATAAAAATTTAGTATGTAATATTTTTTATAATTAATTTTTATATTATTTTGTAAAAATTCCTTTTTAAATGAAATAATATTTAACAAAAATAGAACCAAAATACCTTTTTTTATTATTTTTTTCCCAAAATCATTTAGATTAAGGCAAACATTCAGCATATGAACTTAAAAAATATTTAATTCCATTCCATTCCAATCCAATGGAACTCACTACAGAAGATGAATTGCATGGATTAAATTTTCACTTTGAACTGTTTTGGACTACTTAACATATTACATGCTCAATTTCGTTGTATTAATATGATGATCATCATTTTTTTTGCCGAATATAAGATGATCATCACTAACACATTACAATTTCATGACCCAAATAATTAACAAATCTTCCTCCTAAATACACTATCATTTACTCTTTGATCTTATCGTTTAAGAGAACTCAGAATCATTCTTAATAACTTTAAAGTGTTGAGGCCTCTAGCTTGAACAATGAGTATTCCACATTTTGAAATATGCTATCTCCAACTATTATACATGCATAATTACCATTAGATGAAAAATAAGGTTATAGAATATAGGCATATAAGAAAAGAAAAAACAGTAATTTTTTTAACAAAAAAAAACTAATTGAATGTTTTTTAAAATTAAACTTACCCAGTGAGCTTTATCAAACAGAGGGAATGCCTTCAGTTTATTGGTTAAAGCTTGGAGTTTCGGCCGATTTAAAGTCAGGGATGCCGCTCTTTGTTCATATTCCTTCATACTGTCACAACGCCAATAAGTAATCAAGTAAGATTTTGACATGACATTACCAAATCAACCAAGAGTAAAATTCAACCATAAATAAAAGGAACGCAAACCAATAATTTTAGATAGTGTTAAAGAGAAAGCAATAACTGTAGAAACAAATAAAAAAATAATATACCAATCTTAAATATGAAAATAAAATAAAAAAAAATATGATTGATTTAACTTATGTGAAATTAATGCTTGAAAACTTTGATCAATTAACGCTTAATTTGTAGGTTAGTATTTTAAAAAAAATAAATAATGGATTAATGATTATATAAATTTTAAATAATATTTTATCTTAGGTTTGAATCATATTTTATCTATAGTTATCTAATCTATTATTTATCCTTAAAAAATGAAACATTTTTTCTTGTTTGTCTTTTTTTTTTTCTTTTAAATTTTTATTATGATATTTTGTTTTAAAATAGTGCACATCTCTTCAATACGAAATGGCAAAACAAACTTTACATTATATTGTTTAGGTGTGTATTATTTGTCATTAAAATAATTTGAATAAAATAAAGTTTAAGATTTTAAAGTTATTTCATACACTAAATTGAGTAAAATATTTTCATAACTTTCCGTCAAAATGTTCAGCCTCCTATAATTGTTATGGTCTGTTTTATCGATAACTTGTTATATTTTTTAATTTTATTATTATTTTGAATCATTTATCTAGTGTTTTTTGTCCTATTTTTTTAATTTTAAATAAATAATAATTTTATCATTTTACTTTTATTTTTAACTAATTAATTAGAGGTTTAAGTTTAAATGATAACTTAAATTACTATTATACCATCTCAATTAAAAAATAGAAGATGAAATAAAAAGGATAAAAAAAGAAACTTCAAAATTTGATACCACCTCAGGCGTTCTCTTATTAAGTAGTATAAATTTAGAAAAACATATTTAAAAAAAATTAAAAAACCAATCAATTAAATAAAAAAATCTAAAGGCACTTTTACAACTTCGTACAGCAACGTCAAACATACTCTAAACATAAAGAGTATTATTTTCAAATGGTTTTATTTTAAATTTATACATAATCTCAAGAATTAATAATTGTTTATTTCTTCAAATTTGAATCAATTCTCAAATCTAAAGTTTTAATTCAAAGATGGAATTATAGATTCCTAATATCTTTATCTAATTAATCATTTATTTCTTAATTTTCATTGGTTGAACATAAGATGATAATTTAATGAAATATTGCTTAAATAGTAATTAATCTTAATTTTATATTTATTTATTTTAATGTAAATCTACAAAAACTTATCATAACCAAGGGCAGATACAATATGGTTTGAAGCTCAGATTAATCTTTAAAAAAAAATTATATGTAATTTGATGATTTTTTAGTTCAGCGTTTATATTAAACTTAAAATTAGTAAAATTCAACCTAGTGTTTATCTTATTTTCTGATCCATCTTTGAAAATTACAATGAGTATTATTGTTCAGTATATATATATATATATATCATTTTTTTTTCATATTTAATCAAGAAGTAACATTATCTCACTCTCCATTATTTTTTAAAGAAAAAAGAAAGCGTATTTATTCAAGAAGGTTCTTTATCTAACTCATCTCATCCTTAACAATTTTGAGTTACCATTTCACAACTAAGGATTAGAAGTAACTACTGAGTAGAAAATTAAAATATTTTATCAAATTACCATTACTAAACTAGTTTAAAGCATAAGAAAAAAGGGGCAGCCAACATCAATGACAGGTAAATGGACCCTGTATTATATTCTTTAGAAATCATCACCTTACCCACCAACCTCTCTTGTCAAATGAAAATCATTTAACCTCTCTTGTCAAATCGTACGACTGCAAGACTTCTAACACCACTTGGAGGTTGTCCGTATGGTCTTTGGCCTTCTTGCTTTTGACGATCATGTCATCTACATGACCTTAACTGTTTTTCCTATGTAATCTCTAAACATTGCATTCACCATTCTTTGATATGTCGCCCAGCGTTTTGAGGCCAAAGGGCATCATCCTGTAGCAATAGATCCCCTGATATGTCACAAAAGAGGTCTTCTTCTCATCTTTAACACACATATGGATCAAATGATGCCCTAACCTCGCATCTAGGAAGGTGTAGAACTCGTGTCTTGCCATTGAGTCCACCAACTAATCAATGCTAGGGAGTAGATAAGGGTCCTTAAGACAAGCTTTATTGAGGTTTATAAAATCAACACACATACGGTAGGAGCAGTTGGGCTTTTTCACTATGATCACATTAGCTAGTCACTCAGGATAATGTACTTCCCTAATCACTCATATTGTCAACGGCTTCTGCACCTCCTCCGCTATGGCTGCCTGCCTTTCTGGAGATTGTTTCCTCTTTCTTTAGGCTACAAGCTTGACTGAGCTGTCAATGTTTAGTCTGTGCACTATCACCTTAAGATCGACCCCTGTTAAGTCGTCTATCGACCAGGCGAAGGCTTTGGGATTGACCTCTAACGTCCCTATGATACCCTGTTTAACTTATGGGTTCAATCATCCTCCCACTTGTATTTCTCCTTTAGCAACCATTACCTTCACCACTTCCTCTTTAGGCTTAGTAGACCCCTTTTAATGCATTGAAGTAGGTTTGTCTGGCCGTCTTCTGGTTACCTCTGCATACAATCTGACCCTTCATACTTGGGATCTTCAACATGAGATGATATGTACTTGCTATTTGATAACTAACAAATTATGCATTAATTTACCCAATATTCTTGGTGAATTTTACTTGTTAAATTGAATTTAATGTGTTTGTTCTAGTGTTTTCAGCAATTTCTAAGTAATCAATTGAATTCCGGAGCTAGGAAAAACTATTTCATGGTTCGAACTTGAAAGGTGAAGAAAATGCATCAAAACGGAGCGAAAAGAAAAGGCTCATGACTACCTCACGACCTATGAGACAGCTTGTGAAAATGCAAAAGATTTCAAGATAGTGGTCTGTCACGGCCGGCGGCACGGGCTGTGACAGAGAGGAGCTAGACCATGGGAGCAGACAGACTGAGGGTGCAGAGAAATATAAGCTTCTCACAGTGCCCTTCGCAACCCGTGACAGGGGCAATGAGGGCGTTCTGCTTCTCAACGCAAAGGAAAAACTCGCAGAAGGTTGTCACAGGCAATGGCACGGGCCATGAGAGCTGCCTGTGATAAGCCTCTGACACTTATATAAAGGCTCAAAATTTTCAAAATTAGAGTGTCTTGGATTTTTAGGTCCAGGGTTCGCCTAAAATGCCAAAGATCCGCCAAGAACCAAGAGTTTACAGATCAAAGGAGTGAATTAAAGGTTGAGAACCATATTTAGATGCAAGATTGAGTAAGATTATCAATGGAATT
>CAOJBK010115523.1:0-11835 GCA_948294925.1 Codiaeum variegatum
TTGGTGATAACTGTCAGGGTAGTTGAACTAACGGTATGGGTCAATGTATATATATATAAGGTATACTGTGAGAGGAAAGATCAACTGAGGCAAACACTGTGAGATAGCTTTGTACTGGTACTGTATCTCTGTAAATAGAAATCTCTCTGCCCGTGGACGTAGGCTGTGATTGCCGAACCACGTAAATCTGTATGTCATTTTAGTTTCTGGTTCTTGTGCGATTGTTCTTCTCTATCTGTGTGCGCGGTATTGCTGCCATTGACGTCGTTTTCTGACAACACAAACATACATGATACATCAAAGCATATTTACATAGTGTATATTTGAATACTTTGTGACTTGTTATTGGTTGAACTTTTTTAAACTTTTATGTCCAAAATCTTATATTATCTTTCTAATAATTTTTTTTTTTTGTTTTTCTATGAGCACGTGTTTGGGTGGCTGCTTGTACAAGGAAAAAATTTTGCATAATGATTATAAAATTACTCATGGCGGCTACACTGAGCTTTTGAACAGCCGGTTCTAATGGTTCGAGTTCAATAAAATATAACATTAGACCAAAATCGGTTAAGTAGAGAGTTTTTTTTTTTTTTTTTTTCAGAAAAGATTTTCATCAATAGGAGGAAACAAAATCATTACATAGAATGTTTTTAAGCTTTTATGGGATAATCATTTCCCACATTACAGACAAAGAACCATTCAAAAATTCTTTAACTACCCACTTGACTCGTTCATTTGCCTTCCTGTTGATCCATGTCACTTTACAATAATTAAAATCTCTACACGTTTGAAGAACTATTAATAAATCATGCTTCACCCTCATTTTGGCAAACTAGGAACCGATGGACCCACACATGAGCAGATCTCCCATTCTGAATAGTCTTACATGCACCAGCCTCAACAATCTCTTGAACTTCCATAAGACTATTCCAAACCCAAAATCCTCTACCACCTTTTTTTGCTTCCAAAAAAAGAACACTGAGGAAAGTATAAAGCCTTTTAAAGTCTCACTCATGAGGAATTAGGTTGAGCCAAAAGCTTCCATGCTTGTCTAGCCAATAAAGCTTTATTAAAATTATTATATTCTCTTAAACCAAGTTCTCATTGCACCTTTGGAATAGCAAGCTTCTCCCATTTTGCAATGATCAAACACTTTTTATTCAGGTGACCACCCCACCAACATTTGAATTAACACCTTATTTAATCTATCACAAGTTGTTTTAGGTAATCTAAAACAACTCATAATATGATTTGGAAGAGATGAGAGCATTGATTTGACAAGCACTTCTCTGCCAGCAAAAGACAACGTCTTATATTTCCAAGAGCCAGCCTTTTTTTTTTATGTATAATCTCTTATTACGAAACTCATTAGCTCTAGTTTTTTTTTATCTTCCCCACATCACTAGCAAGCCAAGATATAGCTCATTCCCTTCCATCCTCTTCATTCTAGTAATCTGAATAAGCAATTCCTTGAGTTCAGGCATACAATTTTTTACTGAAGAAGACATTACTCTTGTCAAAACTTATAGCATGTTCAGAAGAAGTACTAAACATCTTCAGAAGTCTCATGATTTCATTCACTTCAGACACTGTAATAATCACATCATCTGCAAATAATATATTAAAGATGACAAGTTCCCTACTATTAGTCTTATACCCCTTTATAGTCCCATTCAGCACAACCTTATTCAGGGCTAGTGAGATAACATTCATAATCAGAATTAATAAATAGGGAGTCAAGGGGTTACCCTTCTTGAGACCTCTAGTTGGCTTAAATGTCACAGTTGGACCACCATTTATCAAAATTTTATAATTAACAGTAGTAACACAAGACTCAATCAATTTAATCAATTCATAATGGAAGCCCATCTTCTTCAAAATATTTGTTACGAGATTGGATTATCCTAGTTTGGGGCTAAATAACTCCTAAGTTTAGAAGGATCCAACCTTTAGCCCAGTTGGCCCTCAAAGGTATCCCCTTTCGTGAACCCTCTTCTCCCGAACTGGGACACATTGGTCCACCTTTTTAGGGCTCAGGCTCTTGACAACAAGGATGAGGACACGTGTCCCTGACACACACCAACCCTCGATCACATCAATGTCCCATATGAGGAACCTTAAAACCAATCTAACCTTGACACCTGTCTTATGTTACATGAACATTTCCTTATAAATAGGGCACAGATACTCCAATTCAAGGTAAGATCCCGATAGACCACTCAATACTCTACACTCGTGTTTCATTCCTATTTTCTTTACTTGAGCGTTGGAGATTTTACGCTAGGCATCCTGTCATGTACCCACTGATTGTGTTTCTTATGCAAGCCTCTTTACTTTACTACCAGATGGCATTCCCCTCAACCTTGAAGTGATCAACACCACATTAATATTAAAAAGAAAATTCTAGCTAACAATATCATAAGCTTTATAGATATCCAAACAAACATATTCTTTTTTGAAAAAGAAAATTGAAATATGTACTCTGTGGCTATTTATTAATAATTATTAAAACCATATTATAATGTCTTTTTTTTTTTTTGGGTGAATCAAATTAAGATTTTTCATGTAAATCTCTACTTTTAGCAAGTAATCAGGTTTGGGTCTTGCCATGTCGATTTTTTTTTTTAAAAAAAAAAACTGTTTTGGACTTCGAAAATTTCCATCCATAAAACAGTAGAAATATAAAAAACAGTAGCTTATATTTATGATGAAACAACCATCTTTGGTGCTGCTCTGCCTTCTTGCTCAATACCTGAATTTTATTATTTGACTTTAAAAAAAAGCTGAATTTTATTTAGTACAACATTGTTTGTTGCAAATGAATTTTATAAAATTTATTTTTAAATTTAAATTCATATTTAAATAAAAATTTATTTAACACCTTGATTAAATTCATAAATTAATCATAATTAAAAAATAAAATCTATAAATAATTTTTACATTTTATAACTAAAAGAATTTATACCATCTTATTTTTTTTTAATTTTCTTTTTTGATTATATGTTTTAGTGTTTAAATAAGATATAAAATGAATTCTAAATTTATACTAAAAATAAATTTTATTTCATTCGAAAAAAATTCTATAATTTTTAATTAATATAATGAAAATGAAAATTCATTTTAAATAAAATAAATTTTTCAATGGAATTGAATAAAAAAAGTGTAAAAGAATTTAATTTAATTTAATTTATTTGAATTAGATTATTTTGTTATGTCATTTTTTTAGGAAGATTAAATTGAAGAAATTTAGTCTACTGTCGTCATCGCCAATGGAGTCCAGCTGTCTAGCCGTAGGACCTACTTCTCTAGATTTCCTCTTTCTAGAGTTGGTAACAACCTTAAATCTCCTCAATTGTTTTGAGATAAGATGACTGCTTAGACAACGATTTCTGTAGTGCAATCGACTGCTCATCCTATGGCTACAAATTTTCTTGCAGCTCAAGGTATGGGTTCTTGTCCTCTTAGACCATATCCAATTGATGATTTGAATGGATTTATGTTAGTTTCAGTTTCTCAAGATTTGTATAATCGAAGAATTAAGAATTTTCAATTCTCTTTAATTGGGAGACTTGTTTCGACAAAGGGAGATAAGTCATGAATTCATATGGATTTAAAAAATAACATGTCTCTTTTATGGGTATTAAAACTCCAGAGAAATTAATTAGTTTCTTTACATAAGGATTATTACTATGTTTTATTGAAATCTTAAGATAAACAAAAATTGGTTTAGGGCAAGGGTGCTTTTAATCTCAAATCTGGAGTTTTTATGCTACAACCTTGGGTTTCAGAGTTTGATTTGGAAATTCAAAAAAAAAAAAACTATGCTCAAGTTTGGATTTGCCTTTATAAACTTTCCTATGAGTTTTTGCATGATACGTTGCTCATTGAAATTGCTAGGAGTATTAGAGCGCCTCTGAGAATTGACTCCAAAACTCTTAATAGGGAGTTTGGTCATTATGCTAGGGTTCTAATTGATGTGGATTTTCTGTAAAGATTTATGATTATTTTCATGTTAAAACTCATAAAAATCATATTGAATTGAAATAATTATGAATCCTTACCTGATTTTTACTTTTCATGCTCTTCAATTAGACATATGGCTAAGGAGTACAGGTGTAATACAATGTCCATTGAGGGCCTAAAACAGAGAAAATGCCTAAGAAGGCCAAAACTAATGACAAACCAACTTCTTGATGGACTCCTAAAAAGGATCATACTACCGTTCCATTATCTATAACTTTCAATACTTTTGCACCTATTGCTCCTAACGATAATTAGAAGTTTGAAGATGTTTTTTCTAAAAATGATGCTCTTAACACGCGTAAAGATTTGGGTGCTCCGAATTTGAATGTTCATCTTTCAACAGATTTACAGAAAACTAAAGGCTTAGAGACTAGTAGTTCAACTAGGTATTTTGAAAGTGAAAAGGGAAAAGTTGTTACATCTGAGCCATCCTATGAGAATGATGACACAGTGAGTCAGAATATGCTTACTTTGACTTGTTTTAATCCTAATAACAAATTTTGGACGAAATTATTTAATGAGTTAGAGGTTATTGTTTCTCTGAATGTTGGCAATACTTTAACAGATTATACATTTAATGAGTATTTGCAGAATCATTTAGACAGAGAAGATGTAGCTTAAATTACAGTTCAAAATAAGAAAAAAGAATAGATGTATTGACATTCTAATTACTCATTCTCGGCCACATAGGATTAAAAAGAAACCATTAAAATTTATTTTTTAATTATTTGTTTGTTTGTTTTTTTTTGCTTTTATTGTTTGTATTCCTTCTTTGCAGTGAATTCTCTTTATTTCCTTTTCTTTATTCTTTTTTTTTTTAATAATACGAAACTTAACTCTAACTTTTACTAAAAAAATGTTAAATTTTAAAATTACACTCATAGTATTTGAACTTTTTAGTTTTAGTTAATTAGTATCTGGATTTTATTTTTATCTAAAAAAAGTTTTTAAAAAAAAAGAGAGATTATTTTCATTTTCATTAAAAAAAAAAGATGATGTGTGATGTGCATGTTAACATGTCATTGTTAGATTATGACTTATAAAAGTTGTATTAATTTTTTAATGATGATAAAGTTACAGAAGATGATTAGACTGTATAAATTAGAGCTCTAGCGACTTAAAAATAAGTTAACATGTTCACAACCATATCAACATAAACTCTTCTCAAAAGAAATCTTTTTTTTTAAAGTAGTTAATTATAATAGAATAATAAAGTTAATATAGTCAAGATTATAGTAAATGTACTAAATAAAATCTAAAATGTTGTTGCATTACACATTTAATTAGATAGAATATATAATAAAAATAATAAAACAAAAAATTAATATTTAATTGTACAATAATATTAATTTATAAACTTTTGTAAAACTATAATTAGATAATTTATTTAAAAATTATTTATATGCGTTGTAGTTGACTGACTCATAATTTATACAAATATATTTGATAAAAAATAATTTATATAATATTAGATATTAACAATGAAATAGATAAAAATATGGTAAATATTTTTTAAAATTAAGCATCATTATTTAATTAGAATACTAATTTATTGATTAATAAACTAATTTTTTATATCAAAATTATTATTTATAAAAAAAAATCGTAAAATTTTATTTTGAAAAGTGAAATTTTATTAAAATGGATGAAATCTATAAATTTAGAAATTCTTTAGAAATTATGAAATATTTTAATAATGGTAATAATTAAATATTAATAATAAAGTATTTGCAGCTTGCCAACCGTTATTAAATAAGAGTATTAAATAATATTAATTTAATTTATTTTAGAATTCTTTCCTTTATTTATTTTTGTCTATTCCTAAATGAAAGTATTAACGAGTATTAGAATCTTACTAGTATTTTATCCTCTAATATAAATAAAGTTATTATAATTGTGTATTTTAATTATCATTCTTATTATTATTTCAAAATTGTAATAGAGGTTTTTATTCAACCCCTAATTATTTACTTGTTCCAGCAACAATCATTATCTAATCTATCCCTAATTGTTGAGATTTAGTTGCCTTCAACTTTTGTCCTGCATCAAGTGGCATCAAAGCTTGCAACCTGGGATTTTTTTTTCAAACGTGAAAATTATCAATGGTTGGTCAAGTTAAAGGACAAGGTAGAGGTACTCGGCACTGACAAATAGATTTGGCGGAGATGCCAAGAATGATTGAGGAATTGACCCGTGCTGTATATATAGTGTCAGGAGCCAGTGAAAACCCGAATGAAGATACCAGAAGGTGACTACAAACCACTCGAGATTTCAGGAAATCTTGAGTTTGAAGAAGTTGAGGACATAAACCCTTTTCATTAAAATAGACCCACAAACGAAGCGCCAAGAGGTGGATTGGGAGGTCGATTACTACACACTTTTGACTTAAATGGTGGAGAAGTCAAGATTGTGGTAGCTGATTTTCGTAGAAAATTACGTAAAGATGATTATTTAGAGAACTGTTTTGAAGAATGAAAACCAATTTTTGATGAATATGATGAGGAGATAAGGAAATTTGAAGATTTAGAACTAATTTTTGATGAATATAATGAGTAAATAGAGGAAGGTGAACAATTAAAACCAGTTTTTTTTTTTGGGTATTTATATAGTGGAATATGCAAAATTGAACATAATGGAGTGGACTTTATATTTTGGCAACCATCAAAAAGAGAGGATGATAATTTTTTTTTTTCAATATTTGATTAAGATTCAATGCCCTTTTAAAGAGTATAAGAAGTTTGTTAATGCATATTTGTCAAACAATTCATCATCTCCAAGGAGTATCAAACTTGCAGTTAATTTAAATTTTCTATTGTTGATTCTTCAACACTACAAAACTCGAAGACGAGTTTTTTTTCAAGAATGAGAGAATGATGCAGTTAAGGAAGAAGAAGATAAAGTTTATAAATTATTCTTATTTAATTTTTAGATTAGAAATTTATTTAAATGTTTCTAATTAGATTTGCTCTAGGTTTATTTAAATTAGGAAGTTTAATTTATTTTAGAAAATTTTTCCTTTATTTATTTAGGTTTATTCCTAAATGAGAGTAATTGATTATGTTGGGGGTCTGGGAGCCCACATCACCTGGTAGAATTTTGGCATGGGCCTCGAAGAGGAAAAACACTCATGGGTTTGACACCACAATCCAACCCAAAACCTTAAGACATTGAGTTTATGGGTCCTTCCCATTTATATATCCTTCACCAATCCCATCTTTTTCTGATGTGGGATTTTTAGCACTCTTGAAATCCTAACAATCTCCCCCTCAAGAGTGAACATCCACATCGGGCTTGGGCTCCCCCTTGAGTATTGCGGTTAAGAGCCTTTTTTACTCCACCAGTTGGACTACACCGGGAGTCACCTCTCTCTTCCACATGAAAGCTGCCACCACGTGATCTCCACCGTCTCCATACTCGCCCAGCAGAACCTTGGCTCCGATACCACTTGTTGGGTTAGATTGTGGTGTCAAGCCCATGAGTGTGTTCTCTCTTCAAGGCCCATGTAGAAAATCTCTCATGTCATGTGGGCTCCCAGACACCAACAAGTGGTATTGGAGCTAGGTTTGATTGGATTCAAGGCATTGCTGTTTAATCAAAGCCAATGGGGTGTAGTAAGGGGATCAGTGTGTAAGTTGATAAGGGAAATAGTCAATAGTGCTCAAATCCCAGGTGTGATTAATAGAACTCTCCTTGTTCTTATCCCCAAGTGTGATAAGCCCTCTAATCTCAAGATGTTTAGGCCAATTAGTCTTTGTACATTTATTTATAAAACTATCACAAAAATTTTGGTTAATAGAATTAAAAAATCTCTCCCCGAGTTGATTGGTCCGACTCAAGCCAGTTTTGTGCCAGGAAGAAATATTCAAGATAACATCGTTGTTGCTCAAGAGATTGTTCATTACATAAGAAGGAAATAAGATAAGAAGGGACTTATGGCTATCAAGGTTGACTTGGAGAAAGCTTATGATAAATTAAGTTGGGAATTTATCCACTTAACCTTAATTGATATTGGATTTCCTATCAGTATGGTGAAAGTTATTATGGAGTGTATCACTTCCACTTCTATCTAGGTGTTGTGGAATGGAGAATTAACGAAAGAACTGAAAATAGAAAATGGGACCTCATTTGGCAATGGAAGGGTCCACAGCATATCCGACTCTTTTTGTGGAAATTAATGCACGAATGTCTTCCTACTAAGAAAGAGTTCATTCGACGTCACCTCTATGAGGATCCATTATGTGACAAGTGTGGTGTTGGATACGAAAGTTGTCTACACGTCATCAGAGATTATTGGTATGCCTCTCAGTTTTTGAAGATGATTGTATCAGTGAATAGTCGTGTATGGTTCTTCAATATGGAGCTCAAAGAGTGGTCGGTGGCTAAGCTTATGAATGATTTTAACATTGAGATGGAAGATTGGAGAATCATGTTTGGGGTTGCAGTTTCTTCTCTTTAGTTTTGGAGAAATGAATATATTTTTAAGGGGAAAGAAGCTCATCTCAGTAACATGGTGAATGAGGTTCGTTGAAGAACTGATGAGATTACAACATCTTTTAATGGCAATCAAATGTCTACTATTCAAAACAAGGAGATATGGATAGGGTGGGAATACCCTAATGATCAATGGGTCAAGATTAACACAGACATATCCTACGTTCCTCGTACAGGTTTAGCATCTACTAGTGGATTGATTAGAGTGCTAAGGGGGGAGTGGATAAGGGGATTTGCCATGAATTTGGGGAGTTATTCAATCACAGATACAAAATTGTGGGGAATTGCTATTGGATTGGAGCTGGCCTGGGATTTGGGGTTGAGGAAACTAGTTTTAGAGGCTAATAGAAAATGTGCTATTGAAATTGTTCAAGGTAAAACTCCGATTACCGTCACTCATGTTGGATTAATTCAAAGAATTAGATCTTTTAACTCATCATGGAGCTTCCCTACCTATCGGTAGGCACCGTTTTGAAGAAGCTCCTTTCTGTGTTAAGCAATTGCTTACTTATGACATATTAGGGATTTCTCATATTAGAAGGATTAATGGTTGATTAATTTCCCTTTCTATTGTTTTTAGCTCCATGAATTTAAGAGTGGAATTCCAATACTATCATTCAGTTAGTTATTAAACGTTGATTTGTCAATTTAAGAATGATCAGTCCATATGTAGACATGGTGAACAAGATCCATATGTTTCTTATTGGAAGAAACATTTTAATAGTACAAAATTCAGTGGGCAATAATTAAAAAAAAATCCATGAAATTATTAATAATAATTATAGTAGTTGGATTTGAGATTCATAGCACTCACGTGAACGAATTAAAACCAATCGTTCATGCCCTTTGAGTCTTGATCAATGTTTTAAACATGGTTGTTGCATATCTAAAGAACAGGGGAATAAATGGTTAAAAAAATCAAAATAGAATTATTAAACTATTGATTTTGTGGAAAAAATTTAAGGAATAAACAATAATTTAAACTTTAAATATCTGATAATAAAATAATCTCCTAAGAAAATCATAGGATGCCAAATTTTGTTTTTTAAAAAATGAAAAACTAAATGATATAAAAGGAATAAATTAATTATTCCAATAAAAAAATATAGCAAACAATTAAACATCCATTATTCCAATAAAAAATTAAACAAAAATCATAGCCAGAATAAACACTAGAGAAACACATTTTTACATAACTAGTTAATTGAGAACAATCATTACCAAAATTAAAATATAGAATTACCTTTCGATTAATCCTTTGGGCATATACAAGTAAAGAAACTAAAGCAACCAAAAATTCCAAAAAATTTCATGAGCCAATTTGGGGTTTTGGGTTCAAGAGTAACAAAGTAATTATCTTCTTTTAGTGGTAAAGCAAAACTTTGGCTTGAAAATTCTTCTAGTTCTATTCCTTTTTCTGTATCTCCCATTTTGCTTGATTTTAAATTTAGAATCAAGTGGTTTTCAAAAAAAAAAATAAAATTGAATTAAATAATCAATAAGTGTTTTGGTTAAACTAGTTTTGTTAAGCAGATAAGGCAATCAATGGATCATTGTAACTATAAAATTTAGATGAGGATATATAGGGATTCGCCCCTATCCAAATTTATAATTGTGTGTGATTTTTTTTTAAAGATTTACAACTATAAATCTTTATTGAGTGGAATTACATTCAAATATGATGGAAAGGCGATATGGCTGCAGTTTCGCTAAGAAAAGTTGCCACACTTTTGCTTCGCGTGTGGAGTTATAGGACATTCTGAAATTAAGTGTGAATGATTGGTTGAGCAACATGAGATGAAGGAGCAGCCGAGGCAGTATGATTCGTCATTGCCTGCACTAACTAGACGTTTGGTAAGCCAATACTGCTTGTAGTTCGTTTATACAAGATTTGGAAAAAGGGGATGGTGCTTGGAGGAGAATAATCAGGCTTATGAAGGAAACGAACAAGAAGTTGCAGGAGATGACAGTACAACAACCAAAAACAATAAGGATCAATCAATAGTAACAGCTAGAAGACCCTTGATGGATATTGACATTAACATTCCGAATGTGAGACCGATTGCAGCTGTTGAGAACAGTGTTGTACCATTTAATCATGTTATGTCCAATATTGTGAGTTCCTTGGGTATAAAGAAAAGTAAAGCGGAAGGGAGCAACGAGGTTGCAGTTCTAACTCCAAGTCTTTGAAAATGCTACCAAGAGGTGGGTTCTGCATGCTAGACCCGTCTAGAGTAATGAGTTTTGTTGGAATTAAATATTAATTTGGTATTAATAATTAATTACACAATCCGTCCATAACTTGTGGGTCGTGGGTTGACCCGGTAGTAATGAGTTATAGAGTTAAATAGGTAATCCTAATAATCCAACCCCTATATATATGTCCCTGATAAGAGATTAGGGATACAGAAAAATAGACACTATACAGAATTTACGTGAAATCAGTTTTCCGCAAGTTCTCTCCCTAACCTCCCGATCTCTCCCTCAAAGTTCTTAGATCGTGAAATTGCGCTTTAGGATTTTATATTCTATTGACGACCTAGTATACTCGATCCATCGCTTCCGCTCGTGGGAATTCGCACATCAATACTCGAGGTATTTTATGTTTATTCCCGCTTTATTTATTTCGTATATATATTGTATGAAATCCTTCAGGTTTAAAAGAAGAAAACTCTCAACAAGGAGACGAGGTCTCTCAACAGGGGAGGAAAAAAAGTTAATCAAAATTGTATTTCGCAAGAGGCTCGCTTGCTGGTATGGCATTTGGACATGATTAGTAAACTAAAGTATTTTATCCTTTTAATTTAAATAAAATAGTAATTTAAATATTTCAAATTAAAATAAATAAAGTATATATTTCATTAAAAAAAAGACATTTAAAACTAATTAAATACAGACATTTATAATTTATTTCAATTTTTTTAAACTATAATTTATTTCAATTTGGTGTTGTTGACCTTAAAATGTTTCATATAACATTTTCTTCTCATCTAACATTACATACAATGAACCAAGTTTTTTTTTTTAACAAAAAAACAAAAAATACAATGAATCATGAATCCATACCCTGTTAACTTTCAAAAGGTTAAAAAAAGAAGTAAAGATGAGTTTCGAATAGTGTCCTCCAACTCTGTCGGAAAACTCCCCATTTTGCATCAATTGACATTTCATAATGTTTGAAAATTTTATTTGTATTGTTTTTAAGATTGTGCTTGGCAAGTAAAATAATCTATAATTTAAATTATTGACTTAATCAAATATCATTATTTAATCTAAAAGAGATGTTTGATAAAACAAATTTTTTAAAAAATTTAACTTATT
>CAOJBK010115719.1:0-13231 GCA_948294925.1 Codiaeum variegatum
ACTTGCATAAAGAATTTAATGTTGAAAGTATAAACTATATAAATTAGAAAATGATCTATCTAGTTGCATGTTTCAAAATAATTGTCTTTCAAGTCAAATGATAGACTTAATTATGAGAACATTAAACTGAGGAAGATTTTAATGTTTGACAGCTCACTAATGACAAAGATTAAGAATGAAAAAGAGGGCTTTTCTAAACCTGTGATGGATTAGTTAGTTACAAAATATTCTAATGTTGCATTTGCATCTAACAGTAAGAAAGTTGCTAGCCATGTTTATACTTACTGTAAGAAGCCTGGACATCTACTCAATAAATGTTTTAAGATGGCTTGCTATTCAATGAATATTTGGGTTCCAATAGGAACCAGGCTTGCAAATCTAATAGGACCCAAGTTAGTTTGGGCACTTGAATATGAGTGATTATCTTGTAGGAATGTTTGAGCAGTACACACAAATATGATGACTGGCACTTAGACAACAACTGCCCAAAAAATATGACAAGAGATCATAAGTTGTCCAAGATGAAAGAATTCAATCTATGCTACATGAAATACAGAGATAAAACCAAGCGATAGATCATTAGAATACGAACAATCAACTCCAAGCCTCCTATCCATAAAGTTTCACTAGTCAATGGTCCAAGGTATAATATGCTGAGTGTAAGTCAGGTTTGCGACAAAAATAAAAGAGTGATATTTGAAGCTACCTATATTAAAGTTCAATAAACCATAGATGGCATAACGATCTTCATTGGCACATATTAGTAATGTACATGTTGTCAATTTAAATGGTTGGAACATCACTAAAGAGTTCTTACTTTCAGTTGATGATAATAGTTAGTTGTGGCATAGGCAACTGGGTTATATTAATATGAATCAGATTAGTCGTCTAGTATGAGAAGGCTTAGTTTCAAGATTCCCTAATGCTAAATTTGAAAAGGATCACTTATGTGACACCTATAAAAAAGGCAAGCATATTAGATCCTCCTTCAAAACTAGTCAGTCATTTCTACCCACAGACCACTATAGCTCTTACATTGTGACTTATTACATTATGACTTATTTGGTCCTATCACACCATGCAATATGAGTGGTAACAAATATATTTTTGTGATAATTGATGATTATTCTAGATTCACTTTGGTCTTATTTCTCTAAATATGATACATTCTCATCTTTTTAACATTTCTATAAAAGAATGCAAAATGATAAAGGGTACAACATTACATCCATTAGAAGTGACCATGGAGGCGGATTTGAAAATGATTTATATTGTAAAGAGCATGGCATCTCACATAACGTTTTAGCTGCAAGGACGCCTCTACAAAATGGGGTAGTCGAGAGAAAGAATAGAACTTTAGAAGAGATGTCCAGGACAATATTGAATGAGATAGCCCTACCTAATTAATTTTGGGAATAAGTAACCAATATTGCCTATTACATACTGAACAATGTGTTGATTAAACATTAGCTAAACAAAACTCCATACGAGCTATGGAGAGGAAGAAAACCAAATTTCTCATATTTTCATGCCTTTGGATGTAAGTATTTTATTCTAAACAACAAGAAATATTACCTGGGAAAATTTGAATTAATATGATGAAGGTATCTTCTTAGGTTATTCTACAACTAGTAAAGTATATCTTATATTTAATAAAAAAAAACATTAGCTATAGAAGAATCCATACATGTTGTATTTGATGAAACTAACCACTCTTTTGAGAAGAAAAAAGAATCGATGATTCAAATGATGACCATGTTGAAAATCCTATAGAGTATATTATCAGATGTACAGAAAGATGAAGATGATAAACAGTCAGACGTAAAGTTGCCTGAACCATCAACTGTAGAAGAAACGATAAGCTATTAGAATTAAAGTCACTTGAACCATCAACTCCATAAGAAACCAAACCTAACCTACCCAAGGAATGGAGATTTCATAAGGATCATCTAAGAGAAGCTATGCTCAACTGTCCATCACAAGGAAGGTTGACTAGATCAGTATTCCAACAAATCCACGATGAAATGGCGTTTGTATCTCGCGTGGATCAATCTTGTCATTTAGTTTCATGTCTTGTCTTAATGTCTAAATATAGTAAAATCTATTTTAAAAAATCAAACCATATGCACTATCTAAGAAAAATTATTTTGTTGAATTTCATAGCATATTCAATTTGAAAAAAAAGGACTATCCTTTTAATTTTTACATAGAAACAAAAGCTTTTTCACCAATCCCAATGACAACCTTTAGATATATGTATAAAACTTTCTTCCTCAGTAGACAAACATTGACTTTGCTAACATCAATGTATCGGTTTGTTAGATGAAGACTTCAAAAACTTGACAATTCGTCTGTTAGAGACAAAGTCAACTATAATAGTTATTATAGTTGTTTTCATCTTATTTTTCAGTTTGCTATCTCTTAACAGCCATATTTTTAATGTTTATAAAGTCCCCCATCATAAATCCAAAAATGGGTTGATAAAGAGAAATGTTCTTGCTTTCAGTGCTTAAAAGTTTTCAAGAAAGTGCACTTAACAAGTTTCATTTACTATTTTCTCTTAAAAACAACTTTCATTTCTTCATTGAAGAAAAGATTTGTGCATTAAATCTATTTTCTCAAGCAAATGTCTTTATTAAAATTCCTTGTTTGCATTTAAAGTCTTAATCCACATATGAATTTTACAATATTTTTTTTAAAGATCTTTGTATCTTGGATTTAAGTGTTGTAAAGGTTACAAGCACTTGATTTAAATCTTGTGTTCAAGTCTTGGGGTGTCACAGCTACTCGGTCCCAAAATTTTGTGAGATTCAATTGCTCCTGATAGCAGTGAATAGGTTTTTAGAAGCCTAAGTAAAATTCTGAGAGGATTAGTTGAATCAGGGAAGGACTTTGCTAAGGTTGGCTTATATAAGGTGAACCTGTAAGGGTTGCTCTAGCCAAATTGAATTAGAGCTGATAGTGAAATACTCAGGGTAATATCCTTGGGGTTTGGATGTAAGCGTTGGTGCCAAATCAATATAAACTTTTATGTCTGCTTTATCTATCTATTGCTACATACATCAACTCAGTTGCATAATTAGCTGAGTCTACATGTGACACTTCACTTCACTTATACATAAACAGACTTAACACTAAAATTGAGAACACTGATCCTGAACTAAGCTATAAGATTATAATCAAGTAGTTGGCTAATTGCTAAGACTATTTGCTGAGATCTTTATTGAACTCTTCTTGATATCTGAATAGTCAGTTTCAGAGAACTCGTAGAAGTATTTGACAAAGATTTTCTATTATTTATCTAATAACTCAAAATATATTCTTATAAGTTGCATTGGAAAATAATTTAGGCTAAAAATTTAATCAGAAGAAAAAGTGTTTAACTCACCCCTAGACGTTTAATCCAAAGTATAACAAAAGGCATGAATGTATAGCAGTATATCCCCCTTTCTATAATGAAGGATGTCTTCTCCTCGTCATTCGAATGCATCCTTATTTGATGATACCCTTGTTTAACATCTAGGGATGATAGATACCCATATCTAGCTGTGGAATCCATCAGCTTGTCTATCATATGGAATGGGTTAGAATCCTAAGGGAAAGCCTTGTTCTAGTCCGTAGAATCCACACACATTCTATAGGACCCATTTGCTTTCTTGACCAGCATCATATTGGCCAAGCAATCTAAATATTGAACTTCTTAGATGAAGCCAACCTTCATGAGCTTATTCCCTTCTTCATCAGTGATCACCTGCCTCTCTGCACTGAAACACCTCTTTTTTTATTTGATCGGGCGGTATGAAAGGTCCACTCTCAACTGGTAGGTTCTGACTTCAGGGTTAATGTCAGACATTTCTATAGAATCCCAGGTAAATGTCACTCTACTTTTGGCTAGGAAAGTTTTAGCTGGGACCTTCTTCCCCCCCTTGAAGGTTGGCATTAACCTTAAGGAATCTATAGGGGTCAACTTCTTCCACTAAGAAATCTTCTAACCTTTCCATTGACTGAGTCCTTTATTAGACCTACTTTTGCCTCTTTATGGATTATGGTCTGCTTCTTCTTTACAGACTCTACTTTGATTTCTTCCTATGAGGCTCCAACTACTTCTAAATCTATGCCGTCTAGCTGAGGGACCATTACCCTCATCTTCCTGACATTCACATCTACATTTAAGTCATAGAGGAAAGGTCTTCCATGTAACATATTGTAGGCCATGGGGACTTTTACTACCCTAAAGGTGTTCATCAGAGTGATATCTCTTTGAGCCATGCCTAATGTAAATGCTACCTCTACTGTCCCAAAGGCTCAGACGATCATATGATCCGGGGTTTGGATGGGGTTTTCTAACTCCACCAAATCTGAATTTTCCAATCCCATTTTTATAAAAGCTACGTCTAATAATAAGTTTACATTGGTCCCATCATCCACGAACACTCTCTGTACATTAAAGTTATTGATGATGGCCTTTATGACCACTAGATCGACTATAGACTTAGGCTTCCACTCTTTGCCCCCTAATAATCTTTTTATTCCATTAAAGAACATAGATTCTTGCTTTTCTCTCACTCGTGCTAGAGCTTTGGCTTTGTTATGTCTCAGGACAACTTCATAGTTATATCTCCTGAGACAAGCTATATCTCTTATCGAACCATAATTTATAAAAACACCTTTGCCCCTTTTTCATCAGTCTGGCTGGTGTTGGCCTGATCTTTCTTCACAAAAGCCCTTCAAATTACCCTGCTTAATGAGCCTTTCAATCTCTTCTATCAGCATCCTGCACTCATTAGTGTCATGGCCATGTCTTGCATGAAAATTGCAGTATCAAGTTTTATCTCTCCTATCTAGGTCTCCCCTCAAGGGTCTAGACTTGCGCCAGATATCTTTGTTTGAAATAAGGCAAATGCCACCTCCTGGGTTGCTATCAATGGGGTTAATTTAGAGACTGTAGAGCACTCATGGTCCCCCCTTTAGCTTTTTGGGTTGGACCAGTCGCATCTGACTTTGTCTACCCCTCCTCTTTCTTCGTCTTTCTCTCCGGCTCAACAACTATTTCACTTGCCCATTTTTTAGCCAGTTGGTTAGTTTTATAGGTTTCATCTTAACATGTGTACTTCTAGGTAATAACTGCTTCTAGTGTTTGAGGAGCCTTCCCACTAAAAGCTCTAAAATATCTGTCATGGATTGTCCCTTTCTATAGTGCTTCTACCTCTAGGGATTGATTGGGATAGGTCACCTTCAGTGCTTCTCTGTTGAACTGGGCAAGGTAGCCCTTTAAGGACTTGCCCTCAATTTGCTTCACTTTTTCTAACATCTGTGTATTCATCTCAGAAGGGATGCTGAATCTAAAGTAGCTCAAGAAGTTACCTATTAACTTCTCAAAGTTTGCTATACTCCTTGGCTCTAATCCATCATACGATTTAATGGCTGCCTCCTCCAAAGACCCTCTGAAAGCCCTGTAGTTCACTCCATCACTAGTGGTGTGTAATTTCACTGCATGAGGAGGGCTATCGAGTTTTTTGAACCATTATACTTTTTCATAGTAGGAGGCTTTAACTTATCTGGCATTTTAAACTCAGCAATTTCCTTTATAAATAATGACTTTAATGTACAAACCAAGTTTATATACCCAGGGACTCTCCTCTTCTCCCGGGACATCTCTTCCATAATCTTTCTAACCTCATCCCTGATCTCTTGAGGATGTTGGTAGCTCATAGCCTCATGGTGTCCTCTTCTTTCCCTTCTAGAATGGGACTTTAATGTGGATACCCTCATATTACTGCATTTATATTCCCTATGAGAATGAGAACGGGCAACTTCTGACCTTGTTCATTTGGTAGGCTCCTCAGTACCACTTTCCACTTATTTGCTTCTTCCTCTCACTCCAGACCCTTTTCTATCCATTATATCAACATTTCTTCCACCCTCTCTCCCCCTGTGACTCATTTCCTTATAAACGCTCGCCCCATCTCCCTCTCTCCCCCTTTAACTCTCCTCAACTCTCACCCTTAGAGTGTTCCTACCCATTACATCTCCAATAACATACCGTAGCCTGCCTACTAACCTTATTTCCTTCCCCTCTCGTTATTAGTTCTCCCTCTATTCCCTATGCTATCAAAGTTAAGGCGCATGTTTAGAATTATTCCATTAGCATATTCAGAGTCTCTATGTGAGTTAAGATTTTGAGGTGGTGGATTTTCTAAATTTTTGGAAGATTTGAGTAGTGTGGTTAAGAATTGCACTATTTGGGGTAACTGGTTTCGAGGTTAGTAGGAGTGGCTAGAGTAGGCGGTTGTGCGCCATTTTGTGGTACTATTGTGGGTGATATTTGGGTGTGTAAGCTTTGGAGAACTTAGATAGGTGTAAGGTTTTCTGATGTGGGAACAGTGTTTATTGAGTCTGGTAGAATTTGGGAGTGTTGGCTACGTTTTGAGTAAGTGTTTGGTGAGTTTTAGTGGGATTTTGCTCAATATTATCCCCAATTTTTTCAATGCAATAATGACTTAAGATCCAAGAAATGAGAAAAGTTTTGATGAAAAAACTACCTCAAAGATTCAGATGAATAGAAAATGATTCCCACAAACGACGTTAATTAATGGGAGTGAGCCCAATCAATAAGTGAAACTTTGAGACAAGGGGTTGGTAAATTGTTGGACTCTATAGATTGGGCATGTAAGAATAAGAACACAGTCAGGAGAGCAAGGCTTGTTACCTAGAAAAACTCTCCAGATATAAAGTAAGTTATGAGCTTAGGGTGTTATGTTCTAAGGTTCTTTGAATTAGTAGAACAATGAGGGAAATATACTTAAGAGATGGAAGATAGATGAGAAAGATAAGAGAATGGAAGCCAATATCCTTTGCCATTTGGCGTAGGATGCCTTATATAGGTCTCCTAAGTATAGAAGAGCTATTGATCGAATGATCCTGAAGCTTTCTTAGTGAAAAAGGCTATTGTTAGATGATGATCTGTGTCAGATGATGATATAACGCTTGATAATTGGCTAAAAATGTGGAATATACCTTACTGTTAGTATCAAAAGATAACCTTTTTTTGATCTAGTGTGCTTGAGCCACGCTTCTCTGATATGGACGTGCTGTGACAAGACAAGGCGCCGTACTTACATACTAAGATAGTTAGATTATTTGTCCTATTTTTCAAACCGTGTATGGTTCAGATGTAATTTAATTCGTCCAAAAAATAATTCCTTCTCTAATCATCCGTTACCGAACTCTTTGTTAGCATAATGAACCTTCATTCTCGTCCAAGTATCTTATGAGGCTCGAGTCCATTCTATTAAGGCCTATTGTGGGCTTGAATTTTGATCACATGTCATGAATCCCTATCAAAATGTATCCTGATTCACGAGTAATTATATACATTTTCACACAAAGACTTTTAGTTAGTGTTAACATTTCGATGAATTAAACGTTGATTGTACATTTCTTTTTTTGGTTAGAGTTGATTGTACACTTCTATGCAATGATTTGAGCAATTTAAAAGTTTAAAACGGTGTTGACTAATTCAACTTCTGCAGCAGGGTTTGGGTAAAAGTAAGAAAACTTCTTAAAGATAAGGGCATTAAATAATCAAAGAGTACATCCATCAACCAAATTATTAATTGTTATGTACAATAACATTTATTTGGGTCCACCCTGGAGGAAGGTACGTCCACATATGCATCATTCCTATTACATGCACCAAACTTTTTAGTTTCAATTTCACCGCTATGTTATTATTATAAACTTTTATTTCTAGTTTTGACATTATGTCCCTATTATAAGGTTTTCTTCTTTTCAATTGATTTTTTCTAAACTGGATTTATTTTTATTAATTAAAATTAATTTTTACTTATTAAAATTAATTTTTATTGAACTTATTTTTATTAAATTTATTTTTATTGATTATAATGAATTTTAAAGCCTTTTGAATTTCTTTTTACTATTTTTACTAATTTAAATTTATTTTTACTAAATTTATTTTTTATAAACTTATTTTTACTGATTAAAATTTATTTTTATTTATTAAAAGTGATTTTTTCTTATTATTTAAACTTATTTTTATTTATTAAAAGTGATTTTTACTTATTATTTACTTTTCTCAAATTGAAGAGAACATGACCTAAAATCGAAAGGTTAAATTCAAATATATTATTATTAATTGCTTTTTCCCAAAAGCCTAAATACATCACTTGTTGGAGATTAGAATTCTACATTAATGAAAGAGAAAAAATGTCAAAGGATATATATGGAAAGGGCAGCACAATTAAAATGGCTTAGCCCATTTTGGTGGAAGGTGGCCCAACATTTGAAGCTCAATATTAAATATGTCCAATATCTGCTAAAAAAAATATGCCAACTGAAGAATTATATATAGTACAAGAGTCTAATCGATCAAGAGTCCACCCTATCATATTTATCCAGTGTCAACCAGTTCAAGCCTAAGATGTGAAGTCCATGAATCTTCAAAATTCACAACATTGTATCATAGGAGGTTTGGCTCAATTTAATTCAATCATCTAGTGTCTTGAATTACAACCAATGCATAAGTGTATAATAATTTAGACTTTGATTAGTTTTAATATTTTATTTATGGTTAAATCAAACACAATATTATCCAATTTATTCATCAACTTAATCAATCTCATGTCAAGTGACCTTCACCTTATCAATTCAAAGTTCTATCATAATACTAGAGATTAATCGATTAGGATTTAAGCCCATCATATTTGTCAAGTGTCACCAAACTTTTCAATTCACCTAGTTAGGCTCAAAATTAATCAACCACAAGTGTGAAGCTCCAATTGAGCTACTCCAATTAAGGAGTTTGTGAACTCACTTTCATATATCAAAATGGTCGAAAGAGAAAAGAGTATACAGGTTCTTTTGAGACCCATATAGTTCTCTCATGCAAGATCGTTTAGAAAGTCGATGGCTTATTTGATCGATTTTTCATTGCAGGTGGAGTCCTTGGTCTAAATTTTAACAAAAGAAAATGACTTGAAAAATTAGAAATGATTTAGAGTTATCATTCCATGATCCATTGTTTGGGGTCTCTAAATCCACAAATCATTGAATAGAATTTCAAACTTATGGTGAATCAAAGAGTCATTTAAATGAACAATGTTTCAAGCCATATAAAAATTCTATTTCTTTTGAAGAAGTCAATTTTAAAGATATTTGGCCTATAAGCACTCATATGAGGTCTTTAAGTCCACGTGTCATCGAAAATGGTGCAGGATTTACGGTGAATCAAAGACTCAAATTCTAATCCTAAAGTATGCTTTTCAAATAATGTTGGAAACCTTTAAAATCATTTTATTGAAAATGTTTTAGGGGAATCACCACCGTAATTTATTGAAGGAAAACCAAGAAAAAAAATTTTAATTGACTCCAATATAGTATTTTTTTTAAAAATTTGTTTAACTCCGGGTAAGACACTAATCAACAAACAACCAAAGGTGGTTAATCGAATATGTCATCCATGCTAAATAATCAAAGTTTAGATCTCTTGAAAATTGTGTATATTAAAATTGGCAATGATTAAATCTTATTATAAGATACACTCGGCAAGAATGTATGGCATGTATGTATGAAATAAGTTTTGATTTTTGTAAATGGCTAATGATGATTAAATGATTATGTAATAATACATATGTAAAGATTTATGATCAAGCACGTGATAGCAATGCAGGAAAATGGGTATGTGTAATGAAGCAAATTTAATTTTTGGAATAAAACTCTGAGAATTACTACATATTGCCATTTGAATTGGAATCAAATATTTTGTAGTTCAATTCACGGTTAAGCAAAGTTTAGTGTATAATATGTAAGTTTAGAGTTTAGAGATTATACCTTGCATTAACGAATGGGTCGCTCAACAGTTATTCCAAAACATAGTTCCATTATGTCGAAATTGAATTACCTCGTGATAGACTGTATACTTAACAACTTCCGATCTTTAGATTAGGATTAGACTGGATTAAGATGCATGCACAATGAACAAGATAAGTTAAGAGGGTCAGGCTTGTTATCTGACAATGGTCCTCCAACGCTCAAGTCAGTAATAGACTTAGATCCCTTTAGGCTATCACCCTTTAGGAGAATCATTTAAAGTGTTTTTAGGCTAGTTTTACGTACCTTGAAAAGTGTGCCATCATTGGGTATTTATAATGATCGCATAGGCCACGTGTCTTATTGTAAGAGGGCCACGTAAAAGCCTCTGTGCAAAGGAAGGCGTAATCTTCTCATGGAGGAATGACACCTGTCAAGGCTAGACTTCTAACACGTGTCCTGAGGAGAATGGCCGAAGGTCACCTTCGAGATATACCTTCAGTATATCTTAAGGCGAGGCCTACGGTCGAAGAATAATCTTGAAGCCAGCATAGGCATGGGCTTGGGCCCTTATTGTCTTTAGGTTCTTAGACGTTTTTGGGCCCAGGTCCATTAGATCCATTTGGACTGATCCATATCAGTGGCCCCCCTTATTTAAAGAAGGTTGAGGAACTCTTTAGTCTGACTCCTCCATTTGACAAAATCAGTTCTAGAAATGCTCTAAGACCTTTATTCTTTATTTGGGCTTTTCGCCTCATGGTGTCGACAGCTTCTACTTCCTTCGATTAGAGATTTGGGTTGTCTAGGTATAGTTATGTAGGCTCCGTCCCTTGTTTTACCAAAGCTTAGGTGCGATGAGATTTTATACAAATCTCCACGTGTTCTGCCATTGTTTAAAATGTTTTATCACGCATCGCGTTTTGAGTTACAACAGGCGAGAAGAAGAAAAGTCTTCTAGAATGTCTATATATATCTCATTTGACCTACCCCTTTCTTGACTTGCTTTCAACATTTCTTTTCTTCTTTGACCTAACCCTATTTTCCTTCAACCACCAACACTCTCTGTTACTCAGATGGCCCATACCAGACCGTCTCAAGTATCCAAGGCTACTTTCGTCAGCCAAGAGGAATTTATCATCAATTATCTAATCCTTGTTTGGAGAAAAGTGGTTCCTAAATCAAATATTAATTAGGAGCCTCTTTAGGCCAACTTCAACAGTATTTCCTTAGAGATTTCTTTCATTTTTCCGTCTCCAGCTCACCACATCTTCCACGAGGATCCTCTCCTGAATGTTCCAGTTGGTCGGTGAGACTACGTTATATTCTAAGACCATATGCTGCGAGGCCTTTTTCTTCCTCCCTCAGACTTCTTTCTCAATGTTTTCAGGCACTTTGGCGTGCTACCCTTCACCCTTACCCCAAATTCGATTCTAGACATCCACGGATTTGAGGTCCTTTGTTACTATTTGGGGATCCTTTCCCCTTCAATGGAGCTATTTCAAACCTTTTTCCAGTTTGAGTCGAGTCAAGGCGATGTTGGCATTTTCATGTTGTCTGGGAGGCCCAACCAAAAATTATTTGGTTTGAAGCCCAACAAGGCTGATGACTGGAAGCGCCGATTCTGCGGGCTTCATTATACTAGTCCTCATGAAGCTGGACTGGAATTTGACGGGGATTACTGGGAGCCCCGCAAACTCTCTAGCAACCCTGCCCTCACTAAAGACGACATGAGGGATTTACTGCTTTTAATCAGTATAAGAGAGTTGGTTAACTTGGAAGATCTATGGTGCAACAGTCTCCTCGTAGATAGAGAAGGGTGCCTATCTATTCCTCTCTACCTCGGGCCTTTGCTTGGTAAGTAATTGATTGACTCCTTATGTCTTATTTTTATTTTTAGTCCATTTACCCTCGTTCCTTTCTTTTTCTCTTTTGTAGAGAAGCCCCTGAAGGTTGTAAATGAGGATCTCTGGCTCATGCTGGGGATACAAACTAAGGAGGAGAAGTCTAGCATACCAAAGCTAGACTTGTCCCGAGTTATTACTGTGCGAGACCCCTTAACAGGGCAGCTTCAACTCGCACGAAGCAAGAGATCTATATAGAAATTCTTTGACTCCTCCTCCAAAAGGCCAACTTCCCCCACTTGTCCTCCTACTATGAAGATTTTCCCGCTCGGGATGGCGCGAGGGCTCCAACCCCTCCTTGGTAGACCAGTCGTCCAACAACCCCGCTCTCTAATTTAAAGAGGAAGGTTCCTGACACGATCAAGGATGATGAAGGAACTTTCATCATTTGGATGACTATGTGAAAATCAGAAAAGACTACCAAGTCCATGCCTACTCTGAAAATCAGCCAGACTCGGCCTGTGCCTTCCCCCGACTCGTCCCACCGTGGCTGCTCAACCACCTTCTCGTGACACACCTTTACCCTCTGCCTCTATATCTCGCCCACGCCCCTTTGGCTCTGAAAAGAGGAGGCGTTATGATTCTTTACCAAGGGTACAAGGATTCGAAGACAAAATTCTTTAGATGCCTCGCTTTCAGTGGGTGGCAAGACATGTCCTAGACATGATGAAGTCCCTAGCTTACAACCAAGAACAATTCAATAGGTGGTTGCAGACCTTTTATTCGAACTGCACGCTACCTTTTTCTGAAGGCTGCCTCCTAGAGATCTATAATTTTCTCTATAATAAGGAAGAGGCGGCAATGAGGCACTTCCTGAAGAGGGCTTTCCTTTTTCAACCCAAGGCTGGCGAAGATGGTGGTTCTTCAGCTACTCAACCGTCTACACTTTCTTCAGATAATCTTTTTTATTCCCTTAATTCTTCCACTTCATCTTTGTCTCCTTCTTCTGACTCTCGGGAAGCCTATGAAACCTTCGAGAGGCTGAGTAAGTCTTGGCAGGCTAAGCAGTCTATTGGGGCTACTTCTCCTGTCAAGGCTGAGCCTCTTCGAGTGATTCTTCCTGATGACAGAGAACCAAGGAAGATAAGAGTGAAGCATTCCGTAAGGAGGCCCTCATGAAGGGCTGGTAAGTTCTTTTGTTATCTTGTAGTCTCTTTCTATTTATACTAATCATATTTATCCTCTTGCAGCCTCGCTGGAGAAAACTGCTGAAGGAAGTGCTGCCTCAGGGGCCAAGGATTCTCTCCCCTTACCCCCCCTACCACTATACTGCCTTCGATACCTGAGGTAAATTTCTAATTTCTGCTAACTTTGTGTATGTTTCTATATATTCACTTTCTATTCTTCCTCGCAGTGTGTCGAAGTCATTCCACCTATTGAGGTTTTGCCTCGTAGTGAGGCAGAGGTAGCACTTCCTGCTCCAACTCTGCTTCCTTCTCAAGGGGTTGAGGTATATTAGTCCTTTTTTCTTTTATTCAAACTTCTTCCATGCTTCACCTAAC
>CAOJBK010116557.1:0-11780 GCA_948294925.1 Codiaeum variegatum
ATTGTTCATATAATCCTCAGACTTGAGGTGACATGTTATCCAACATATTAGTGGCTATGGTTTGTTACTGCTTACATACTGATGCTAATCAAGTATTGGTATATGGCATGTGGTGGCCATAATTAGTGTTATGTTGAGATAAGAGATCTCCAAGAAAGAATTCATTAACTTGGATAAACAAGGAAGGAATCCTATGACTTTTGGTTGTTCTCGATTCACAAATCCTTAGCCAAAGTAGTAAAGATTCACTAGAAAAAGTTTCTAGTTGGAATCAGTTTATCGAGAATTAGAATTGGATAGAAGTCATATGATCTAGCATATAGGGTTTGACTATTCCATGAATCTAGCTAAGATCGGGAATCTGTAATGAAGGGATTCAAGTGCATGGTAATTATAAATAAGAGATCCTTGAAATGTCAAGGATACAATCATCGACATTCATTTCTAATTACATAGCCGTGATATGTTATGCTAGATGTCAATCATGACTTATGGGACTAAGTATAAATTGTGGATTACATACTTGGTGGGAAGAAAAGAGCTTTCTTTATCCATTGCTAATTAGAACATGAACCTAAAAAGTCACACACCATAAAGTTTTTCCAGGGCTTGGAATTAATCATATTAATAATTAATTAAAGAGTTTAATTAATTATTAACAATGATTGAATTAGACTTGTAATTAAATTTCTAAAGATGCTAGCATGTCTTGAAGTCTAATTGATAAGGGATTAATTCAATTATGTCTTAGTTTATATGAAATACAAATGTGTATGATTAATTGAATGGTATTGGACTAAATAAAATAATTAGGCTTAATCATGAAATGATTAACCTAATCCATATTAGATGCTGTTAATGAGGGATTAAAGATGGTTCCTACTAATGATGCTTTTGTGTTATTTGACTTATTGACTAATCCCTTAGTCAAATGGTCAAATAAACACATTCCCTTATTTCCTCCCACAATTAAGGAAAAGGGAAGAAAGATCATGACTACAAGTATATAGGCTCTTCATCTTTTTCCTTAAGAGATTTGAACTTCACTACTATTCATCTTCTTCTCCAAAGAACTAGAGAGAGAAGTTCTCTAAGAGTTAGATAGAGAATGTTCAAATCAAACACACCATTTTAGTGAGAGGGGGTTTATTTTTGAAGAAGAGTTCTTCAACTATAAACTCTACTTCTAAATCCTTGGGAAGAAGTGTGTGTGGGTATCAAAGTTAAATCAAATCCCCAAAGGTCTCAAGTTCTCAAGAAAGAAGCAAGAACCAAACATTTAGGCAACTAAGAGAGGGTTCAAGCTTCTTCAAGAAGAAAAGGAGACACAAGCCATTGGGATAGCTTTAGTATGAGTCAAGCTATAGGCTTTGCTAAATGAAGTAGGGAGTTGAGGTATTTGATACTTTCTAACCCTTCTTTATTGCTATTGTGTTTGCATAATAATTGGTAGAGTATCCTTGATATTGAATATAGGTCCCAACTTAGGTTTAGTAGTTTGTTAAAGAGTTTAATGAATAACTAAACCAAACCAAGCTAAAAGAGTTTTGAAAATAAAAAACTGAGTATCATCAGATTTTGATAAAATCTTTTTGCTTCCGCTGCACGACTTGATTTTCATTCTTCAGGAGAAGGAGGGAGAGATGTTAAATCAAGCATGGAACATCTTAGCAATAGTCTTGGTATTTCCTAGCATGAAGCACACCACCTCAAAGTAGAAAGTCTTTTATGGAATTAGGGGTCAACATCATATGGTTAACCTTGAAATAGTTGAAGACCTTACATAAGAAAGGAGAAGAGGGCAGTAGTAAACCTTTGACCATATGGTCCAGGAACCACACATAGTTATTTCCCCCTTTCACTACCTTTGTGCTAGGGTTTATAATAAAGATCTTTTGATTTGCTTCATAGGTCACAACTACTATGGAGTAAGACACAACTTCTATTTTCTCCTTAAGTACCATAAACCAAAAAAACTGAGATTTGACTTTATGAAGAGCAAGTACAACAATGTTTCTGACATAAGCTACAATTTCTTCACCCTTCCCCTCCCTCCTAGGGCTCTTTAGTATAAAAGCCTCCTTAGCCGCCTTGGCCTTAGAAGTAGTCTCAGAGATAACTCATTTTCCTTTTTAGGTTGATGCCATTTCTACAGGAAGAAAAATGAGAAAATTTAGAAGGAGAGAAGCTTTTGCTAGAAAATGAGAAGAGAAGAGAACTGGATTGCAGAAAAAGCAAGAGAGAAGAAGAAGATTCAAATAGAGGAGAAATGGCTGAAAAAAAGGAGTTTATATAGGTAGGGGAATCCCAAAAACATCCAAAGGACAAGATTGACACATGGCCAAAGGTAAATGCAAAGGGAATTAACCATTATAACCCCTGACAGTTACGCCACGTATCACCAAGCCACTGCACCAAGTACAGGTACCAATATGAAAAGGTGTAATTGTCCCCTCAAACTCAAATGAAAAAAAGGATGCATAGAGAAGGGATAACGTCTACAGTCCAACATAGTAGCCCTTTGGAGTTAGAGTCCTAGAGCCTATCCATTCAAAATTAAAATCTCAAATTCCCCGCATTAACAGAGTAGGGAAGGTTCGCACTTAGAACCTTTGTGTCACTCCAAAATCGTACTTTCCTAGCAACAAAGCTCGCAAGTATCAAATACTTCAGGGGGCTACTAACATGGGTTAAATATAGGCATGGTTCGCTTAGTCAGGATCTAATTAAAAGACCCTATGGAAACTTTTGAGAACTAGCGAAGGTCAAACCACCTAAGGTACCCCATTGATGCTTCGCTTAGTATATTTGGTCCTTTTACCTTTCGAAGGTCCCTCATTACCTCACATGTTCTCACCTTCTACCAAGGAGACACCTATCCCTCACCTACCAACAGGACTTCCCATCACAGTCCCATTATAAGACTTTAGGAGCCATCTCTAGGATGACACCTACCCCTTCTACAAGAATTCCTTCACTTATAAATAAGTGGATTCCCCCTATTATTAAGGTAATTAAAACCTGGCACTCTCTCACTCACTATTCTCTTAACCATTTTCGCATTACAAACATCGAGCACATATGATCGTGTTTTTTATGCAGGCTTAGTGCATTCTCAACTAGGAAACCACACCATTAACCTGGAGAAACCAACACCTACATCAGTGAGGAATGAAAAAAGTCTTGGGAAAAACAAAAATGTGTCATACTATGTCATTTTGTTCCTCCAATATAACATCACCTACCTATGTAACTAAAACATTTTGAAATGAATTTCTAATGATATGTAATTTATGGAAAAGAATTTGAAATTATGATCACCCTTTATAAGCCATTTTACTTGACTTCTCTCCCTTAAATGGTCTCCTTTTTATTAAGGTCGTCTAAAGTGGCATGATCTAACAACTCTTTATCATAAAGATCATCTGAAAACCTATTAAGAGCAATGTAATTTTGAAACTACTGAAACACTTTTACAACATTAAGATTGTTGCTATTTAGACAACTAAAAAGGAGTGATTCTAAGTCTATCCCATAGAATTTTGAGTTTTGTGGAGATTGCATGAAGAGGCGGAAAGCTCATTAAGACCAACGACTAGAAATAAATATTTCAAATTGGGATGAGCGAGCCATATGAAATGGAATAAAAATCTAGCACGAGCCTAAAGAGAAGAACCATTTGAAGAAACGAACAAAGTAAAGTGATCAAAGCAATGTTATGGTAAAGAAAGATAAGGTATAGAATCTAAATTAGCCAAAAAATCATTAATCAAAGCTTTATCTTCAAAGCTTTCCACTCTAGTTTACCATGGTGACTATTACACCATGTAAAATGAGTCCCTTCTAAGGGCACATGAAAGATACCTAATTTTTTTTCATGAGAACCTCTGATAAAATTAAAATGACCCTCAACCATCCAAATGCATGCATGTTGTTAAATAACTAAGAGTTCAAACCTCAAAATATTGTGCCTATTCTATCATATGCTACCATACATAAAAGAGAAATGATGAGGCTTATTATCAATAAAAAAAAATCCAATGAACCATATTGTTAATCACAAGAAGTAAATAAAGGAGTTCCCAAACTATTGCTAGAAAAAACCCAAAGTGATATAGATCCTTAATGTTATCAGCAATAAGATTGAAATCTACAGATTGCCAAAATCAGGGAGAAATAGAATTAAAGCTAACATAGGTTCAGTTATACACACAAAATTTGTCTTGTTTTGAATAAAAATATTATGGAGGTGACATTAGGTATTAGAATTACCAATACCTCTAGGACTTAGAAAATAATATTTATAAATAATGAGCTAGTTTTCAAGTCAATTTCCTTGAGAGATGAGGTTTATACTTACTAGAATTGGCTTTTTATTGCTTACAGTTGTGACTCTCCACCTTATTCCACTATAACAAAATTGATCAAATAAGACACTCCAAATAAGTTATTTTTAAAAAAAAAAGACTAATTTTTATTTATGTTTATTTTTTTTAAAAAAATGATAATAACAAAAAAGATCTGTAATCTATATTTCTCTCCAATCAATATTTTCTTTCTCTAACATTATTCATAATTTAATAGCCAACTCACATGTATATACATAAATAAAAATAGGAAACACCTTATTTGAAGTGTCTTATTTGATCTATTTTATTATAGTGTTTATCCACTTGATCGGCCTTAGAAGTGCTTGCTTGCTAGTATATTTAGGAGCATCTGTTATTAGAAAAACATTATCAGCATTAACGTCGGGAGTATCAAGGGACCAACATGCGTAGGGTTAACATATTACTTTAAAGTCTTATGACAAAAGAATTTGTCTCCATATTCCCAAACACTTTGAGAATAGATTCGCTTACATAGAACTTAAGGAACATATATACGTAATGCACTGAAATGAAATCGATCATTAAACGAAAACATATATATATATATATATATAGCCATAAATGAAATTCAGATTACAAATATATACCTAATGTACATGCTCTAGGGCATAAAACTCCAACAGCTCACTCGATGCCACTCTCTATCTGGGTTTTCCTGAGATAAGGAAGCATGTTAAGTGATGCATGAAACCTACTTTCACTCAATTTAAGCCAAAATATTATTTTTCAGAAAATAATCCACTTAGTTTGATTCAGTTTTCCAAACGTCCCCGGGGATCCGCCAATTGTGAGGCCCCCTCCGAGCGGCCTGCAGGATCTTCCAATTTGCCTTTGAGCTTGTGTCTTGAAGGAAACCTACTATTGGGAGCTTGATTTCATAGCCGGATCCCACATATGTGCATCCACATGTGTTCGTTTGCGTGCACGTGGTGTGTAAGTGTTTAGAGTCGCCACCTAATATTTAAGAAAAATAATTTGGTCTATGGTGACTAAGAAACCATTTGAATTAAACTCCATTTCGGAAAAAATATTTTAACCCAATTGAAAAGGTTGTTCTTGATTGAACTAGAGGAGGTTCGGAGATTCGTAAAATGCAAAACAATTTTTATAAAAAAAAAATAGTTTTTTTTACTATTTTTGCATAACAACTTTTGGCTTAAAAATATGTGATTTCAGTTAAAACGGTTTCATGTATGCATGAAAATTTTATCATGGTTCTTGAATAGAATAAGCATACCAAAATGATTCATTATCAGAGTAATAGTGTAAATGAACAATCACTCAAAGCAATAAAGCAACATTTGTCTGGGGTCCCTCCTCTAGCCTGTTTCAGGTTCTAGGGAAGGCATAGCACCCTAAAAGAAAATAATTAATAATAACACAAAATAAAATAATTGAAATTAGGGGATCTTCCCTCCAGTATTATGATCTAGGAGGAGCACACATTCCCCAAAAGTAATTTAATAATGATAATATAATCAAAATAATACAAAAAATAAAAGTAAATGAAAAATAAATGTTTGGAGTAAAAATAAAAATAAATGAAAAATAAATGTTTGGAGTTGAAGTCATGAGAAGACTTGTCGGCGTATCCCTTTGAATGGAAATCAAACCCAACACCGCTCTCCCTTCTCGCGAATTGTGAGGTTGTGCTAATAACAGTGGATAGTTTGGTGTTCAGTAGTTAATAGATTTTAGTTTAATAAAAATAATTAACCGTTAGGATATTAATCAATTCTGAACTTTGATTAATGAAAATTGATTTTGAGTGGATCATCTAAGTTTATTTTAAGGTTTGATCAATTTTAATTTATGAAAACTAATTTTCCATAAACATGCCTTAAATAAGATTTAAAGGTTATTAGATTAAATTATTTCAAAAAAAATAATCAATTGATAAATATGTCTCAGTTCAATTTAAAAGGGCTTAAAATGAATTATTTTAGAAAAATAATTAATCGAAATGAACATGCCTTAATTCAAATTAAAAGGGCTTAAAATGAATTATTTCAGAAAAAATAATTAATTGAAATGAAAATGTCTTAGTTCATATTAAATGGGCTTAAAATGAATTTAAAAAAATGGGTCAGGAGATATTGTACCATATTTATCTTTCTTTGGCATTTGAGAATCAGCGAGTCTGAAGGCTTGATAAAACTGGAACGGGTCTCCATTGTATCCGGAGACCACAAGCGAAAGACTGTTTGAAACTGGGTTGAAAATAATTGAACCGAGGAACCGTAACAAATCTGAAAAATGGAACTTACTGGGAAAAATGACCGTATTCAAAAATAATTTTTAGTATTTCATGTTTAAAGAGGCTGAAAATGAATATCATAATCGAGTTTGGGATTTTGTTAAAATTTTCAAAGTTATTTTTTGTTCAGCCAAAATGACATATTTATAGCGAATCTTAACAGAGACATGCATGAACAGCGTCACGCACACATCAGGGGTGTCACGCATGCGTCGGTCTTCATATATGCGTCAAAATGGCGATGTATGAGATAACCAATAAACACACTCGTTACTGGCTTCATGCAAGCGTCTAAACAACGATGCATGCTTTAAACAACACACGTATGCATTATGTCATTTACATGTGCGTGTTGTCATTTAGCTTGTGTGCGACACCGTTTCGGTCATAGGTTTCTGGGCTTGATTTTTCCCAGGTCTGTTACAGTCTAGTCTGTTCACTTTTTTAGATTTTATTAGTCCTTTTCAAGTCCAAATTAAGCTCGGTCAAATCTGTTGGATTCGTATCGACGAGTTGGATTATCAGACCCCACACGGTCAATTTCCCTGAATTAAAAACTCGAAAGCGCGCTGGCAGCCGCACAGGTTCGGACGAGGCCTCAAAGTTGGTGACTCCATTAGGGACATTTTGAAATTGTCAACAACTAAGTAGACTATTTTTTTTATAAAAAATAACTTTGGCTTAAATTCATATGGAATTGGTTTCATGCTTCATTTCATTTGAACCCTTATCTTTAGGCAAACTAAGGTAGAAAGTAACACTGAGTGAGCTTCCTTCTTTAGGATTGCTTTGCTGATAGTGAAATCACCCACCCAGGGTATACCTACTAATCATTTTGGCTGAGGTAACAAGGTTTCATGTAACCATTTGACCCATGCAAATCTCTTTAATTCACACATGTTAGGTATATTACACCTCTAGTTTCTAGGGACCCTTTCAAACCACCAAGATTCATATAATGATTTGAGTTGACCCTAGGTCCCATGTACTGTAATCCTAATATAACTATGTCATCATGAAACCTTTTTCATTCATACATACATACAGGTATGCACGCATATGCCATCTCAAACTTTAACAAAGGCCAAAACTTTTTCTAAGAAAACATTATCCCAAATTATGTCTTTAAACCAAAGTCTGTTGTGGCTATGCAAAATTACTGATACCCCATCTTCTTTTATCTACTCTAAAATGTAACCATGTCAAATACCAGAGATGCTCCCAATCCCAATGCTACTAATGTTGCTGCTCCACCTACTAAAATTGTTGCCATGCTACCTCCTTCATGAAAAAACAAAATGAGACTCTCAAAAAGCAAGAGGAAACCATAACCTCTATGGTCCAAGCCCAAGAACAAACCATTATGGGAAAAGTCTAAGCCATGATGGGCTAAGTTAGCATCCAATTAACCCCTAATGCATCTACCTCCATAAACTCAGCTAGAGAGTCCATGGTAAAAGACATCACTCCAACTATTGTACCCACATAAGCTGACTATAAGGTCATCACACTAATAGTCTCTCTTACGGATCCTTTCCAAAAGGGAGCTCAAAACCATTCTCTCTTTAAGGTCATGATTGAAAAGTACTAAGAGATCCAAAAGACTCTGTATAACATCAAGAAAAGAGATGACATAGTGGATGTCAAACCCCTTAGCCTCTTTCTAAATTAAAGATTACCTCCGAAGTTTCTAATGCTTTCCTTTGAAAAATTTGAAGGCACATCCTCCCAAAACCATCTCAAAATCTACGATGGTACCCTTTTTTTCCCTTGGGTGTTGATGGTGAGTTCCCCGCTTAGCTATTCCAATAATCATTTTCTATTGTTGACTTTAAATTGTTTGTTGAGTTGAATGATTCTCAAAAATAGATATGAGAATCCATTTGTAATAACTTTGTAAACTAATGACAGTACAATGTTACAATTGATGTTACAAGAAGAGATCTAGAGACTACCAAATATAATCCTAAAGTAACATTTTCCTCGTTCGTTATGAGGTGGAGGAAGAAAGCTTCACAAATGGTAACCAGACCGACAGAATCAGAAAAATTGACTTAGTTGTGAAAACTTTTCTCCCTGTGCATTGAGATAGATTGGTCACACAATGCCTACCAAATTTCAAAGCACTCATTACCACTTCCTCCCACATCAAGGAAATAATCGATGCTAGGTCCTAAGAATCTTCCATTCCTAGTTTTGAAGCCTTTTTTGATGAGGAGCAGCTACATAAGGATTGACAATTAATCTATTCTGAAGATTATGAAAAAGATGGACTCTTTGGTGAAATTGCATATAAAGTCTTCCACTGATAAGCCCAATAATTGGTCCCTTAAAGAGAGTATAGTCTTGCTAGATTCTCAAATTGAAGTTGAATCTAAAGAGTCTTCCTAAGCCAAAGGCAACTAAATCTAAATTGTCTAAGTCTGAAACCTTTGGATCCTCCATGTATCCCATCCCCTACTTTCAGTTGTCAACTTCGTACCATGACTTGTCCCCTTTTGAGGCTAATAAAGTGAATAAGTTTTCTTAATTGTTTCTTTATTCTCTTTAGTGTTTCCACTGGTGAATTTGAGTTTAATCAATTAGAAAAAGAGAATCTTAAAAAATAAATCAAATAAGTGATGCTGTTAAAGAGCCCATTAATGTTGAAACTCATTTTAAGGACAACATTCATTGCATTTGTATGCTCAAACATGTCTAGTACAAAGATAAGCATCAAAGAGTTCAAATGTTGCTTCGTCAGAAGCCTAATCTCCAACTGAGCATCACCATCTAGGAGATCTCAACTTATCTAGATTGCAAGCTTGTCAAACAATAACTCGGGCACATGAAAGTTGAATTGTCACTCCTAATCAAAGGAAAAGTTTCCAAGTTGATTGACTATGCATCCTAGTTACCATTGACTACTTCACCAAATCGGTAGAAGTTTCACCTTATCAATTTTTTTTGACTCAAAATTGGTCACCCAAAGTCATCAAAGACATCATTTGTAAGTATGGTGTTTCTTTCAAGGCCATCACAGTAATAACACCCCTCCTCTAAAAAGTGGTGGCCACTTTCAACTTCCCAAGTCTCCTCCTTATAAACCAAAAGGTTTACCAATAAGGCTCTTAAAAAAATCAATAATCACAAAAGTTGGCATCTCCACTTGCCAATTTCCCTTCTTGGTACAAAACTTCATTCAAATTAGACACCAAGGCAACACCTTACTCACCAAAATGGAAGCAATCCTATCCACTAGAAGCTCATTCTACTCAAGTTCTACAAGAGGGCCAAATCATTGAAATTAACTAGAAACAAGCCTACTTCAACCAACTCAATTTCGTCAAAGTGGAAGCCCTTGTCCAAGTTTAGAACTACCAACTCAAGCTTGCAAGGCACTTCAATAAAAGGGTCACAAACAAAAACCTGAATGAAGGTAACTTGGTCCTCAAAGAAATTAGGCAACCCGTATTAGATCCTAAAGGAATTCTGGTCTACCTTAAACAGTCCATTCATCATCAAGAAGATCATGACTGATGGAGATGTCATCCTGATTATGAGGCCTTGTCTAAAGCCCATGGGAATTCCTAGTGCGCCTTCAAGTTTATGGCTTGAGGAAACTGTCTACGAGAGGTTAGATTGTGCATGGCATCGCGGTTGTGACCAAGTCCCACATTTGTACTCCCCACATGTGTCTGCTAGTGTGCATGTGTGATGTGTTTAGAGTCTCCACCTAATCTTAAAGATAACAGTTTTTATTGGGTGATTAAGAAACCTTTTGTAACACTCCATCTTATAAAATGATTTTACCCAATTATTTGAAAAAGGCTAGCGCTCGAGCTATACTTGACTTCAGGGATTTGTGATTTGATGAAAAAAAGTTTAGGAAACAAATTTTCCAATTTCATTAAACAGCTCTAGCTTAAGAAAATATAGCTTTGATAACAAATGATTTTCATGTATGCATGGCATATCACATGATCCATGAACATGTATTATTAAGGCAAGTTATAAAGAATGAACATGGCACAGTATGCATCACATCCACATAAAGCGATAAATGAAAAAGGTAAGCAGGAATCTTCCCTCAAGCCCACTGCGGGTCCTAGGGAAGGCACACATCCTCAACTATGAACTAAAAATGATATAATCAAAGAAAGCTACTACATTGAAATAATTAATAGATCAAGGAATCTTTTCTCCATTACACAAAGGATCTAGCAAATGTACACATTCTCCAATACAAATCCAGAATAGATATAACAACAATATGAATAATTATAGCAAAACATAAAATAGAATATATGCTAATAACGTAAACGGTAAAATGAATAAACAAAAGGAAAAAGATTAAGAAAATATATTTTTGAGTTGAAGCTGCTAGAAGGCTTGTCAACGTATCCCATTGAATGGGAATCAAACCCCATGTCGTTCTCCCTTCTCGCGAAGGGTGCGAGTTGCTCTAATAGCAAAGTGGGTGGTTGATTGTATGTTCAGAAGTTAACAAATTTTAGTTACCAAAATTGTTAACTGGATAGGATATAAATCAATTTAGTTCTGATTAATAAAAAATGATTTTAGATGTGAGATAGTTACCTAAGTTAATTTTAGGGCTTAATTTGATTTGCTTTTAAGAAAATGGAATTTTGATAAAAACATTCCTTAACTCATATTTAAAGGACTTAATTTTAGAACTAAAAGGGAAAGAGAATACTATACCTAATTTATCTTTTGTTTGTGGGATTTGGATACTAATGGGTTTGATGGCTAGATAAAATCGGAGCGAGTCTCAGTTGTGATTGGAGAGGACTGGTTGATGTATTTCTGATTGGAACTGTAGCAATTGGATCGATGGACTGACTAATGAACAAATTCCCTTAATGAACTCTGAAGTTCCTAGAAATTTTGGTTCTGTTTGGGATGAATTTTTGTATTTAGAAAGTCTTTAGAAGTGTTTTAGAGTTAGAAAATGGGTCTGAAGGGGTCTGAGTAGTGAACAGAATGGTTAGAAAAGGGAGGCCCCAAACAGTTCTGAAAGTTTGAATTTATAGAAAATCGTGACAGAAACCCTAGGAATCAAACACGTGTTTAGGCTAATCATGTTGTGCCTGGAGCAAACGCGTGCGTTTAGGCCAAAAAGCATGTGTTTG
>CAOJBK010116764.1:0-11186 GCA_948294925.1 Codiaeum variegatum
TGTTGCTATATGAAGTTGCGAAAGTTGGATTATGCGATATTTCAAGGGCACTAGTGGTTTCTGATTAGTTCACAATGTTGGTGGGTCTGGAAATGGCATTATGGGGTATACTGAATCTGACGAAGAAATGTGTTCTCCATAGAGAAGATTGCCACAACAGATAATCCAGCTGATATGTTGACTAAGCCACTGGCTTCGTAGAAGTTCAAGGTAGCTTGGACTTGGTGAATGTTCGCATAGATGTCCTTCGGGGCATGGATGGCAGAAGAGAGAGAGTTCTTGAGAGATTGGTTGAGTATGGGAAAGTTCATTTCATGGTGGAGAATTGTTATATGCCTTGAAGTTTCGAAGCCCGAAGGTCTGTGACGAAGGTGGATCGCGAAGGCTATTATGCCCGAGATCGAAGGTGTGCTTCGTGCAGTCTCCTCGAAGGGTAAGCTTCGCACCTGTGTCTTCGAAGAACTGGCTTCGCGATGAAGGCTTCGCGTGTCCTGTGAAGTCTAAGACTATGATGTATCGAAGACCTTATACAGTATGGACCTTGCGTGTATGTATACATCTGATGTACTGGGTTAGTGAGAGCTGTCAGGGTAGTTGAACCAATAGTATGGGTTAATGTACTGGGTTGGTGATAACTGTCAGGGTAGTTGAACTAATGGTATGGGTCATTGTATATATATAAAGTATACTGTGAGAGGGAAGATCAACTGAGGCAAACACTGTGAGATAGCTTTGTACTGGTACTGTATCTCTGTAAATAGAAATCTCTCTGTCCGTGGACGTAGGCTGTGATTGCCGAACCACGTAAATCTGTGTGTGCATTAGTTTCTGGTTCTTGTATGATTCTGTGTTTATTCTCATTTCTTGGTTTGCTGCTGTATTATTATTGTGCTTCCGTGACAACATGTTTATTCTTTTAAAAAGCTTTTAAAGCATAAAAATTAGATATATATTAATTATTAATTTTCTAAATATAAAAGATTAATTAATGATTAATAATTAAATATACAAAACTAAATAGGTTTATAAGTGATTTCGAATTGCATTTACCTAACAACAAATTAAATATAATTTAAGTTATAAAATATTTTGAATAGAATTGAACAACTTTTTTATTTTTTATTTTCCAATAGTTTTGAATATGACTTTAATCCTAAAAATATTTGAACATTATTAAACTAAATAAACTAAATACTTTTTTTTTCAAACCATCAAGTGTAATTAAATATTTATAAACTTTTAATAACGGATGATAATCAAAGCATAATTAATTATACATATTAAATACTAATTGTCTTAACCTTATTATATCGACTTTGTTAATTTTTTATTTAAATTAAATATATTTTAATAATTAAATTTTATAGTGAATCTTATTAAGTAAAATTGGAGCTCACTTATGAAATAATAGATAGTTTTGTCCTTGCATATAAATAATTTGAAAATAATGAAGATTAATTTGAATAAAAAGTCAAACTATCTTTAAATAGCCAAATCAACTAATTATAGGAAGCAATTAAGTAGTTTTTTTTTTTTTTTGAGACCACCAATTAAGTAGTTTAGTCCATAAAAATCTATTGATTTTATAATCAATATAAAATCTATAAAAATTAATGGAGTTTATAATGCATGGATTTAAAGTTAGTAATTTTGTTTAATTAATGGATTTGAGAATTATTCAATCTAATGATGTTTTTTTTAATATAAACTTGGGATAAATAAGAACATCATTCAAAATTTTTAGAGCATGGTTGGATTGAGGAATAATGTTAACATATCTCATTTAATAAAAAGTTAAAATCTATAAATTTATAATATCTTTTTTTTTTATTAATAAAACAAACTACAACCCGTAAGGCTTGGAAAATTCAGAAAAAATCATATTAACATTTTATAGTTTTTTTTACAGTTAGTCCACACTAATTTTGTATAGTACTTGTAGTTAGCTCATGATTTTTATATTTAACTGCGATGCTGCATGAAAGTCTTTGCTTAAAAATTTACTACGACTATCACATTATAATATAGTTCGAACAAACTTAAATTTAATATTAAAACTATCACTTTCATTTTTATTTCTTTAATAAATTATATATACTTATACATAGATGGGAAAAAATGGTTATAGAAGCCAATCGTTGAATAGAATTACAACCAACCAGGTTCATATAAGGATAAATCAATATAATAATCCTTATATATTTTGAAAAATAATTGTAAATAAATTCGTCAAATATGTATCTAACGTGTTAATGCAATCAAACTAAGTCTATAATGGAATTTAAAGTCAACATTTTCCATTGTTTCTATACTCATGTTTGCTCATAATTTGATAAAATTATTAAAAGTAGCTTGTAACATAAGGTGGTTCTTTAATTGGTATAATCTAAAATTGAAAATCCCTCTTCAAGAAGCAATCAATCTTCAATCTCTATAACAAAATAAATTAATTTATGTTTTTATTTATTTTCTACATATGGATATAAATTTATAATAAAAACACACAATAAATAAATTTAATCAAGAATTATTTCTATAATTTCGATCGGCAAATAAACTTTTAATCTCAAATTGGAATTTTAACTTGGTAATGGAGTTGATATTGATTAATTTTAAAGTTTGTTAAATTATTTTAGTTGATCACTTTAAGTAGATATATTACATTAGTTTATTTTTTTTGCTAAATAAATTTGTTTAGATTGGCTATTACAAATATAAAAACTTTTACTAATGCATAACCATGAATTGGCTTTCAAAATCCTGTAAAGAAAATGTTTATACAGAAATGCTCAAAGACAATAAATTTCCATAGTCCCAACAACAGCTTAAAGCTAGTCATTTCAATAAAGTTAAAAAAAAAAAAAAAAAAAAAAAAAAAAAAAAAAAAAAAACATGATTTGTAAATTCATATCCAGTATCAACAATGAAAAAACTTAAAGTTTATAATTTATTTAAGGTTTTGATCTATTTATTTAAATTTGTGGTATGAATTTTCAATTTCTAGGCTTGATCTTAGAAAAAATCATATAGAAGTAATTAAAGTAAGTTTCAGAAATTGATCTATTTTAATTTTTTTGAGCTAATCTCTGTTGACAAAATGAATGCTAACAAAAAAAAATCTCAAAATAGCACATATCTAACATACAACTAAAAATCAAATGCATTATAAATACAAAGCATGATAAAATAAATAAATAAATGGAAACTTTGAATTTGGTTGTGATTTTGACAACTTACAATCTTTGGCTTCACACTATAAGAAAACTGTGATTTACTGACTCAATTACTAATCTAATTTTTTTTGTTAGTAATTACTAACCCAAAAGTGACATTTACCGACCAATTTGTGATGTAATAAAGGAAAAAATTAAATAAATTATTTATTTACGACTTACCGACCAATAAAATATGTCACTAAGTTTTGACTCAATTAAATGGTCGGTAAGTCGTCACTAAATTGGCGGCAACAATGTATTAACTTCCCATCAAAAATATGCTGATCAGTTTCTGACTAAATAATTGGGTCAGTAATTAGTTATCCATTTTTTGGGTCGGGAAGTGATCTGTAACTTAGTGGCGGGAAATCAAATATTTCCGTGAGAATTTAGCGGTGAGGTTTTAATATTTACCGACCCAATTTTGGGGTTTATAAGGGGTCAGTAATTTTTTAATATAAAAACTAAAATTTTCCATTTTTCCCTAAACACCTCAAACAAAGCCCCTTTCCACCATTACCAAACCTCTCTTCCCTCTATAACTCGACACCAACCAGACCCATATCAAATCCTTTCTTCTCTGAAAATCACAGACAGAACCCCCTTAGCTCCCTTCTCTGCGTTCGAGCTCAAGCCCGATTCTCGTTGCCATCAAATCATCTCCGAACTCAGAGCAGCTCCAGTCACTAAACAAGAATGACAACCTAGAACCTCTAGCTCTGATGAACCCCTCATCGTCTCCTTTAATCTCCTAATAGAGCACCCTCCATCTCTAGTAAGTCCACTTCAGTCCAGAACCAGACTCACCACCTCCGGCGACCTCAAATCAGGGCAGCAGTGGCAGTCTCTCAGGTACCAAACTCTAAATATTTGCTTCTATCAATATCCATTCAAAACCCTTGAATTTTCTAGTTTTGATTAGAATTGTTAAATTGAAATGTTTGAGAGTATTATTGTATACGCTGTTGAGTTTGTAATTTTTGTGGCCCTACTTTATGGTTTCCTCTAAGAACAACAAAACTAAGTGTTTTACACACCAAAATTTAATCAAAACTAAAATGACTCAAGTTAGAAACTGAAATGGATTCAACAAACATGACATTATGCTATCAAATTAGATTGTAGTAGTTAATTCTCATTTTGGAATGAAAATTGAGAGTTTGTACACAAATTTATGCTATTGAAAATTGAAAAGGAATAACAATGATATGGAATCTTACTTTCTGATTTGCTTTAACTATTGTTAGAAGCAGCTTTAGAGGCTTCATACTTGCTGTCAGTGACACTATTATGATTATGGTGCTAATTGTTAACAATAACATGGCTAAGATGAACAAATATGAGAAAACAAAGATCAAAACTTCTCCTACACTTTAGTTTCTAGATTCTCGATAGTCCTTTGATTAAAAAAAAGGTTCAATTTTTAAATCCTAATTAATTAGAGAAAACAAATAATCAAACACACCCAACATCTTGTTTCTTAAATTTTCCAAGAAAAAAAGCACATCACTTTTTGTTGGCACAAAGGAAGGCAAAAACAAAATTAAATCAAAACTATAACTTGGTTTACCGGTAAGTGTAATTTTTTGTTTTTGTGTTCTGTCTCCTCTATTTCTGCTTTTCCAACTAAGGTTTTATAGGCCTTTTCATCTCTCTTTCTCCTTCATGTTGGCTTTCACCATATCGTCGATGCAAGCAGATGGCAAACAGTTCTGGACATGAGAGCGACAACGTTAAAAATTGGTTGAGAAAGGGTAGAAGGTAGGTTTATGTTGATTTTGGGTTGAGAATGACAATGTTATCTTCTCTCTGCCCTCGAATCATTAAAAATTGAAGTGACTCTCCTTTGAACATGAGAGTGACGAAGTAGAGTGAAGGGAACGAAGAATTTGAGGTAGGATCAGAGCTGTGACTTGGCATGGTATCTTGAGTTAAACTCAGATATGGGATCGGGTTCACAACAAGTGCTTGCTATGGCTGAGGGCGCAAGTCTGGGTTTTGTGTGTCGGCATGGTGGTTTGTGTTGATCTCAGAGATGGTATCAGCCACTGTGCGGCTGTTTATGATGTTAAGGATTAGGAAGTGCTAGGGTTGGAGAAAGAGTATCTCAAATAAGGAAATGAATGAAAAAAGAAAGGGGAAAATTTACAATGAAAATTTTAAAAAATAAAAAGTGCAGTATGAAAAGGAGTGTCTCGTTAGGAAAATGAATGAAAAAAGAAAGGGAAAATGTACAATGAAAATTTAAAAATAAAATAAAAATAAAAAGTGTAGTATGAAAACAAGTATGAGAGGGAATTTTTTTTAAACCAATATGATAGGGAAATTTGAGAATGGAGGGAAATAAAAAAAAAATGGGCAATTTGAGAATGGAGGGAATTATTAATTTTTATTTTCTAAAAAAAATTGAATTTTTATTTTCTAAAAAAGATTAAATTTTTATTTATAAACATTAAAATTCTATCATGAACTGGTAAAATTTATCATAGAAAAGAGTCAAATTTCGATGATATTGAAAATTTATCACATTTACATTATAACTATATGAAAAACTAATAAATTGTCATATGTCTATCATAATATAATGACTGACAACCACATATAGTTTATTACCCTCATCATTGGACTCAAGCTCGTCTTCATCATCTATCTCATACTCATTATCTTTTGAACTATCACATTCTTGTTTGAACTTCATATAATCTTTAAGGGGACTTTTTTTTGTGTTTAAGTTTTGATTCATATTTTCTTATGAAAGTAGGTCACGTAAATGATTTCCTGACCATTTTTAGAAGTCTTGGTAGCGATTTGGGAATCATCATCACACAACACCACAACAATGTGCTTGGAAAAGTTTAAGATATGTCTTGTCCTAGTTGTCGCAGTCCAAAAATCATTTGCGGTGGAATTTTGTGGGATATGTTAAAGGGGAGAATGATTTTGCATGGGTACAAAGGCACTACTTTGTGGTTCAACAGTTGTTCTCCTTAGTTTCCTACTGCCTAACTCTTTTACTTCGTGCACAATTGTTCTTAAAGGAAATCATTTAAGGGCCAAATTCATACTTATTTTTCTCTTTCTTTAAGTTTAGGTTCTTATCAACTTTCTCTATTGGGATTGGAGCTAGTTGATCAATATCTTCCTTCTTTGGGAAATCTTTGAGAAGATGACCATAAAGGTCACACCCGAAATAAATTCTAGGAAGGATTTCATACTTAACTATTTGGGTTCTTCCATGAATAATAACCTTAAGGCATAAAGGCTTCTCAAAGTCTACATCAACAATAATTTTAACAAATTTGCCACAAAATATAGATTTAGTATTATAATCAATTTTGCAAACACGTTCTATGAGATTACCTGATAGGCATAGGACCCTTTTGTTATAATAATTTAGAGGCATTCTGGGTAAATGTATCCAAGCAACTGCCAATTTCACTTTAGTTAAAGATTTGTCAATAACTCCTAACTATAAACCAAGGGCCCTCATTCAATACATACATATCATCATTCTCATTACAAAACTACATCAAAAAATAGTTGTTCTTAAGGTCAAAAAGATTGAAACCTTAGTAATAATGTAGATTGAGAAAAACCAATTAAATAAGACTTTAAAAAGATATATAATAATGTATTTTATACATATGTGTGTATGGGTTGACCCTTTTATCTAAAATAAGTTAAAAGGATTTTATAATTTACTAGAATGTTGTTAAGCCTTGGAGAACTTGATTTTCATAATACAAAAATATAAGACAAACCTTTTCCTACTCAATTCCTCTAAGACAAACTTGAAACAAATAAAACATATTACAACCTGCACTAGCTATTAAAAAAAGTGTTGTTTAATATGACAGCCTGAAAATAAATTCTTAAAGAGCTGAAATCCTCAATGCCTTTTCTTTAAAAATGAAATGCCTAATGTCTTTTCAATTGTCCACCTGCACAAGTCATGGATACAAGAACATTATAACAACATTTACATCTGTCTTACAAGTAAAATTTGAGTGACATCTCCCAGTTTACTACAATTTGTTAGAGTTATTAGTTTGCTAAGCTAGGCATAAATAGAGATTATGAATAATATATCAGACATCAGCAAAAATTGAGGCACCATTTGTGACCTCCAACAAAACATAATAGAAAGAAATGAACCACTACAAGCTTTCAAAGAACTACTATAACAAAATTTCTATGCTTAAAAGTATGGCCATTTCCATAGTGGGTTTGTTGCATGAGGAAATTTTTCCTAAAATTAATTAATGAAGAAAAACTAATTACACTTTTCTTTAAAAGCCTAACTATTAGTATTTCTCTCTTCTTTCATCAAAATCAATCACTAACTTTTCAAAGAAAGTTATGAGTATAAAACATTTTGATAATAAAAGGCAACAATAAAATTATAAAAATAAAAATAAAAGGCTAAAATCTAATAGACATAATTATTTTAAATTGTTGTGATATGAGATTATGAAAAATTTTTGTGTTATGGGTTGTTGAATTTTTTTTCTTCAAGGAGAAACATCCTATTTATAGGGGAGACTCTGCCAAAATTTCGATAGAAATTCCGTTTATATTTTTCAGTGGCCAAAATATAGATCGTTCATGGATGTATGTTAGGCGTGTGGGCAGATTTCTAAATCCTGACTATGAGAAAGGTGTAGATGAGTTCATTAATTTTTCTCATAATTAGTTTGATTTCATGGGTGGAACGAGGATCAAGTGTCCATGTAATTTGATCAAGTGTCAAAACATAATGTATAGGGATGTGGAAATGATGAAATAGCATCTGCTAAAGAATAGATTTATTGAAAATTACCATGCATGGAGTACCAGGGAGAGATAGAAGGGAAAGTGTATAGCAATCAAAGCTTGTTAGTGGATGATAATATGTCTGACGAGTATGAGAATAGGTTTGAGGACATAGTGAGAGATGCTGCAGGGCCAGATTTTATTCCACACTATGAAGAAGTGGAGGAAGCACTAAATATGGAAGCACAAGAGTTTTATGACATGCTTAATGCTGCGAAGAAAGAGTAGTGGCCTGGTTGCAAGCTATCGAAGCCTGGACTTGTTGCCCATCTGTTGAATGTTAAGTTCGAGCATCACTTATCAGAGAAGGCATTTGATGCATTGTTTTTAATAATAAAAGACATGGTTCTCGATGACAGCAATGTGCCTTCCAACTTCTATGAAATAAAGAAGTTAATTCGGGGTCTTGGATTACCGGTGTGGAAGATTGATTGTTGTGTGAATGGTTGCATGCTATTTTGGCAAGAGGATGAATTTGCATCAAAATGTAAGTTTTGTGGCGCTCAACATTATAAAATTGAATGCAAAGGGAGCAAGGGTATAGATAAGGTACTGGCTAAACAGATGTTGCACTTTCCTTTAAAACAAAGATTACTAAGGTTGTACGCTTTGAGTGTTACAGCGAGTGACATGAGATGGCATTATGAACATGAATCAGAGGATGGTGTAATGGTGCATCCGTCAGACTCAAAAGCATAGAAGGAATTTAATAACATCCATCCAGATTTTGCAGCAAAAGTTAGAAATGTTAGATTGGGTCTGTGTTCAGATGGGTTTCAACCTTTTAGGCAGTCGAGTCAACAATATTCATTATACCCCGTCATATTAACTATATACAATCTTCCTTCATGGATCCATTTTATAGATATGTATGAGATACATATCAAACATGAGATGCATGTAAAATGGTTAATGTGAAAAGTGAGATATAGTTAATAAAGTCCAAAATCTTCCAAACTAAATATTAAGTTATGGCTCTCCATTGGAGAAATGAAACTTGGAACATGTTCATGAACTTGTGTCCTTGAATTCATTGTATAGCATGAGATGTTGTAAGTATGAGATACATTGTATGGCAAGAACAACAATGTGCACATGAGTTGTACAATGTTCAAATCTTCATACTCACTAATCCAATGAGTCTAACTTAACTAATATGAAAGGCTAAGAACGGCAATGTGCACCTGTGGCCAGAAGTATTAGGAGCTAATATATTGAATCTCACAAGAGTTATGATGAGCGAGAGTTGATCACTTGCAAGATATCAATCCTTAGAAATACAATGTGCATCTTGCAGGATTGATGAACAAGGGTTGCTCACCTTACAAGTTTTCAATTGACCCACTAGAGATTCACCCCAATGGAATATTCGTTTCCTATTTGGAAGTATAAGATTCTTTAAACTAGTTGAAGTGCCATTTTTATTAAAGACCAAATAAATATGGTGATTACAATTGATATATAACTAGTACTAATTATAATCTTGTTATTTTCTGCAATTAAGTATGATAATATGAGTTCATCCTTCCCGATAGCGAGCATATTGCATGAGAATAAGCTAGTTGGTAATAACTATATTGATTGATTGAGAAACCTAAAGCTTGTCCTCTCTTATGAGAAGACTTTTTATGTGATCGAAAAATCACTGCCTGGTCCTTTGCCTGCAGAGGCTTCGAATGAGGAGTGGGTCACTTGGAAAAAGTGACATGATGATCACTTGTCGGTAAGGTGTATTATTCTCACCTCTATGTCCAAGGAGTTGCATAAGCAACATGAGAGTATGGTTGAGGTCTCAGACATACTTACTCACCATAAGGAACTTTATGGTGGGACGAATAGGTCTACTAGAAATGAGATATCTAGTGAATTTTCTCGAGCCAAGATGTAAAACGGAGAGGAGGTTGGGCCATATGTGCAGAAGATGATTAGGTTCATCAAGTCACTAGAGAATCTCAATTTCTCTATGGAAGTCGACCTCCAAACATATTTGATCCTTTAATGTTTTCCTCCTTCATTCAATAATTTCATTATGAACTTTCATATGAATAAAATTGAATTCACACTTGTTAAGCTATACAGTAGTTTGGTTGCCACCCAAAAGGACATGGGTGAGGGTAAGGGGAAAGGAGTCATTCTTGTGGCATCTTCTTTAACCAAGAACAACAACAACAATAAGAACAAGGCTTCTGCTCTTAAACTTACGGGTGGAATAACGAACTACAAGCCTACAGAAGAAGCTTCAAAAGGCAAAGGAAAGTGTTTCCATTACGATGAGGTTGGGCATTGGAAGAGAAATTGTCTGAGGTTCTTAAATATCCAAAAGGAAAAGAAAAAAAAAAAGAGAACAAAAAAAGTAAGTCTTATAAAGCATCTTTTAATTGTTCTAATTCTAAATCTAGTTCTAATGTGCCTGATAGTTCATCATTTGCTTGGATTCTTGATAGTGGTGCAAGTTCTCATATTTGTACTTCTATAGAGGTAATGTCAAGTAAAAGAAGCTTGGATAAAGATGAAGTGATCTTGAAGATAGGCAATAGTGCAAGTGTTGCGGCCAAAGCTATTGGGACTACTTCTATTGATCTTAAAGATCATATTTTGTTATTGAAAGACATTTTATATGTACCTAATGCCTTCTGTTAATTTTTTAACTAAACTTGGTTATGTACTTTTATTTAGAGATAATGTTTGTGAAATCTATTTTGGAAATAGAATGATTGACATGGGTTATGTATTGGATGGTCTAACTATTTATATAATGGCAATAACAAAATTTATCCAAGTTTAACTCATTTTAATGTCATAATTGAATCTAACTCTAATTCAAAATTAATTTGGCATCTTATACTTGGACATATATTAGACGAGAGGATTCTAAATTTAGAGAAAATGGGGATCCTAGAACATATGGGAAGTGAACCTACTCCAACTTGTGAGTCTTACATCCAACATAAAATGATTACGTCTAGTGTTATAGGATAAAAAGAAAGAGCCAAAGAAATTTTAGATATCATAAATAGTGATGTATGTGGACCATTTCCACAAATGGCTAGAGGAGGATATTTATACTTCATTACATTCATTGATGACCTTTCGAGGTTAGGATATGTGTATTTAATGAAGCATAAACATGAATCATTTGAAAAGTTCAAAGAATTCATG
>CAOJBK010117626.1:0-10314 GCA_948294925.1 Codiaeum variegatum
AACACAAAGCTTTCACACTCTAGTGGTTTATAACAATCCACCAGTGCCCTTAGATTCTTCAACCACAAGTTGTTTCCTCAATTAACCCTCACAAACACTAAACAAATGAGAATTTATAATACCTTAAATAACTACTAAATATAGAAATTAATGGGAAATTTTAACTAGATGTGGATTTGATATATGTTAATTCAAAAGAGGAAAATGGTAAGAAGGAAAAGAGAGATATGAACAACTAAGACCAATATCAATCAATAATGGAAAGAGATCAAGATAAGGGATTTGAAAAGGGATGAAATTATAAAGTGGTAATAGAAATAGATAGAGGATTTAACTTACCAAGGATTGAATTAAATAGTTATTACCCAAATATCATAAGCTTTGAACACCAAACTTTGAAATAAATGGATAATCCCAATAACCAGTGATACTGATCAGAATAAGGAGACTAAGGCCTAGGAACTTGTGTGCTCTAAAGAAAAGGCCTAAGATGGTCAAGCCTTAGCCCAACTGATGAAGGAAGGAGCTTCTGCATGCTTTATATCGAAGAGATCCCTTTAGTGGGACTCGCTCTACATGATCAACATAATATTTCCTTGGGCACGTGTCCATAGGTAATGCAAAACACTTGTCATATTCTCACTTGGGAACCACTCATTACCCTATTCAAATTCCTCCACGAGGCATTCTATCAGAGAGACAAGTGTCCCAAAGAAATCTCATAAATACTATAAATACTTCATGATGGCGCACATTTAAAGGTATGCAATCTTAATCCAAAATACTCTAGAAACCCTAAGACATTATATCCTAAGGGCTCCTTAGAGCCTAAAGTATTACAAACTCATTACTGACTTAAGAGTCGGAGGGTCTTTGTCAGGCTCAAGGCCTAGCCCTCTTTGCTCATATTTGATCATTGTGCTGGCCACCCGAGTCCAAGGTTCAATCAAGTCCAGTCCAGACCAAAGGAGATCATAAATTATTAGATTTATAGCCCATCAAATTGGTGTCGTCTGTGGGAATCGAACCCACGACAACTCTTCTAGGTTAATGAGTCTCCTCGAGCTGATCAACATCAGCAAGTTCCTCCTATCATCCTCGTTGAGGGGAGGATTAACAGCAAGCTTGCGGGGCTCTTGATAGTCCCCATCGAAGCATAAACCAGCATCATTTGGACCAATATAATGAAGCCCACAGAATTGGCGCTTTCAGTTGTTCGCCTTGTTGGGCTTCGAAGAGAAAAGCTTTTTGTTGGGTCTCTCAGAGGACATGAAGACCCCCACGTCGCCTTGACATCAGACAAACTGATAAAAAGTCTGGAATAGCTCCATCGAAGGGGAAAAGATCCCCAAGGAGAAGCAAAGAACCTTGAAACCATGAATGTCGAGGATAGAGTTCAGTGTGAGGGTAAAAGGTATCACACCAAAATGTCTAAAGACATCAAAGCAGAAGCCAGAAGGAGGCAGAAGCAAACCGCGAAGTAGCTCGTAAAAAAATGGTATAGTCCCGGCGGCCAACAAAACGTTAAATTGGGGATCCTCGTGGAAAATGCAGTGAGAAGTGGAAGGAAAGTTAAAAGAAAACACCAGAGCAATACTATTAAAATTGTCCTTGAAAGGGCTCTGGTTAATATTTGATTTAGGGATCAAGCTCCTCTAGGAAGGAACGAGAGATTGAATAATAAATTCCCCTTTGCTAGCTGAAGCAGATTGACTTGACTGGTATTGTCTAGCAGAGCCATTTAACTGAAAGAAGTGATGAAGAAGAAGGAAATGCAAAAAGCAAAGAAAGGAGAAGAAGCAGAAGATTTTGAGCAAAGATAGAAAATAGGAGGGAAAATAAGTCAAATCAAGAAAATATATATAGGCCTTCTAGAAAACCATTCATATTCCTAATCGTTATAACCCAAAAGGCAATACGTGGCAAAACATTTTAATGAGTTGGCAGCTACATTGCAGTGGGACCTCCATCGAAGGAAAGCACCCTGAAGAAGGCACCACCACTTCGACACCCGACATGGCGAAAACCTTATGACAATGAAAAATAAAGAATTGACGTGGCAAGTCGAAATTCGTGAAACACAGTTAGGCTGAGGCAAACTTCCAATCGAAGAGCATCATAGGCATTATTGAACGCATGCGATCTTATTGAAATGGAACGCAAAAATCTTGGAGGGCCTACCCAGCAACCAATAATGCAGAAAAATGTTATAAATTCCAAAAGAATAAGGCTCGATTTAACAAGAAAACTTGAAAAAGACTAAAAAGGGGCTTCTAATGTGCAGGATAAGGGACTGAACCCTAACTAGAGGAAGAGAGCTCCCCACTGTTCTAGTCCCTTAAATTTATTTAATCATAGTACTAATTAGACATATAACTATACATACTGATTGGGACTTGTTGCCTTTAATTAATGATATCACTTTCCTTTTTCTTTTATATATATATATATATATATATATATATATAAAAGAAATATAAAATGTTATTATTTTAATAATTAAAACTTTATTATTAAACATCAAATAAGAATAATCTTATTAGTATTTCTGTCTTCTATAAAGAGAGTAAGAAGTGAGACTTCTTCGATTCACTATTCAAATCATATTTAATAATCTCTTATTTAGGGAAAAATGTTAAATGAAATGACTATTCTCTTATCTCTCATATTATATATCTCACAATGTTGTTTCAACTTTTAAAGCCTACTTGCGATCAAAAACTATTTTTATTTTTAATTGTCCTAGTACACTATTTCTTAATGGATTAGGAAATGACTAATTTTTATTGTTAAAAAAAATAATGATTCAAAAATTATTCGAATATTTTGAGATTGAGCAGTTCCTACTCGGTGCCAAATCTATAAATCCCAGGAATTAGTATGTAATTGCAACTCTCACCTTTGTTTATTTAGAGAAAAGCAAGGCGAAACTGAAAAAAAAAAATTAATTTTTCTTATTTGGTTTAGTAATAAGAGGACAAAAATGGTAAAGCAGAGAACACAATTACATCAATTATAATATTGAGAGAAAATGAGAGAAACATCGAGCTACAAAATGTGCTATAAATAAAATTACTAATTTATCCTCACTAAACAACTTCATTTACTTATCCATTTTCATCTATCCAAATATCTATAAATTTGAACTTGTAGGGAATAGTTTAACTATAAATAACTAATATTTATAATTAATTTAGATATTAGTATGCTCTTTTATCTTTTTAAAAAAGAATAAATATATATTTTATAAATTTGAGATTCAAACAAGAGAAAAGGAAGAAGAAGTTGCACTTTGGGTATTTACTCAAGCTTCTCTCTCTGTCAGGCTTTAGCTGGTAAGCGTTGTGTTTTGGAAAACTACCAGCGGCCTTGGCTACTGCTGGGAATACTCTACTCCTTTCTTGGGTTTTCTTTTCTTTTTTAGATAGTATTTTGGAAATAAATCACAGTAATGTAGCGAGGTCAACTGGTCTTGGAGTTTTCCCCATTCTAAATGGTATTTCTGTGCCAAGTTATGCCGGCGGTGTCAGTAGAGTAAATCTTCTCAGAACGAAGATATGAGAGGCTAGATCAGAATCAAGAAGAGTCTTTATCGAATCTGGTCTCAGTCACAGTAGATCTGTTGGAGAAAACAATTTTGGTGGCCATTACTAGTTCTTGATTTAATTTTCTGTCTCCAATGCTAGTGGTTCCCCATCTATAGAGGCTGATATTTTTCTGTTTTCTCTAAGTTGTAAGTTCAGAGGTTGCATGCTACAGTGTTTGTGATGATCGGACACCTAACGGAGTTTTAGAGCTGGATTCTATTTGTAGGCCTGTGTTCATTTGGACTGATTATATTCATTTTCTTGTACTGACACTGATTATAATGAGCTCAACCCTTTTCTAGTTGAATGAATATAAATATTTCAGAGAAGAAGCAGATAGGTTTTCTTAAATTGCATGGCATACACTTCCACCCATCATACAGCGGGCACATCAACCGAAAAATCAAAACCAGTTGGGCCAGTGTTGCCTTGTCGAAATTAATACACAAATTATCATTAGCAATGAAAAATATCTAAATTTATGTACAATTTACCTAAAGAAAAACCCTTCCAAGAGATTATGAAAATTGTACAATACATACCAAACTAATAATCCATCTGTAAAAACCACTCATATTTCTATATGGAAGTGAACACTTGCTCTCCATCACATCATACTGCTTCACTTTTGCCTGCCCTTCTCCCTATCAGCCTCTCTCATCACCAACATGCACACAGAAAAACCATCAAATATTCCAAGCTAAACCAACGTACTAGGAAAGACAATAGAGAAAAAAAAAACTTCTCAATTTTGGAACCTGGAAAAAAAAATGAAGAAAAACAAGCAAGAATGCACATAACCTAACAATGCCTACAAAATATTGGGAAGATAATCCAATCTCTGCTGCAATTCCTTGACCTTCATGGAGAGCTCTGCCTTCTGCTCCTTGTAGCTCTGCAACAGATACTCCTTCCCTTCTATCACTTCTTTCAACTCTCCTACTTCCCTCTTCAGCATCTCAATCTTCTCCCCATCTACCCCTCTTCCCTTTTCTGACAAATCAAAACTGTTCTCTCTATCCAGATACCCATTTGCATGACCATTTCTCACCTCAGATGGCCATACAGGGACTGTTGTGGGCTTTTCATTGCCGGACACATGTTTCACACAGTGATCAGCAATTGCCTTCCTGAGCCTTTGGATTTCTCTCTCAGAATCAAACAAATCCCTGTTAGCTGCATCAAGCTGTGATTGCAAATTCGTAGAATGTGCCAGCTGAGCATTCAGTGAATTCTGCAACTCCACAATCTGATCCTGCATCTCCATTATCATGTCATCTCTTCTCTTCAATTGCTGTCTAAGCTTCTGTATCACTTCTCGCTTGCTGAAGATGTCAGAGCTAGATTCTGAGACACATGGTGAGTCAGAGCAATTTGAATGGTGGAATGGCTTTGGAGGCAATTCAAGACGATCAGGAGATGATATCCACATAACCCCATTTTCCTTTGTAAACTCAGGGCCAGGAACAGTCACCAAAGGAAGAGAAACATCAGATTCAGACAGCAACTGGTCACTTGGCTGGTCCTTCAAATCTGCAATGACTCCATTCCCTGTTTCAAACATTAGCTTAAATACAAAGCAAAAGAGGGAAAACATTGGCAATATCATAAAGCAACTGATTCTAAGAATTCTGAGGACTTAAGAAATGACGTATTCAGTACACACATGCTTGGGCTAGCCAGTACATACTCAAGGGCAATAACCACTAGCAAATGAACAAGGCCTCTAAGCATTACAAACACAGTTGCTAAAGGTTCAATTGAAGAAACACGCCACTGTCACCATCCAGGATTTCCAATCATCTACGAGAGCAAATAATGTTGCTACTAGGCAGGGCAAGGAAATAGAATAGATGATTGATGCCATCAATTGTAGTCATCCCATGTATTATAATTCACTTGAATATCTGCTTGTCTAATATTTGATATGTTGAGGCATGCACTTTGAATTAGACAAGTGACATTAACATTACTCATACAGCAGACATGCAAACACCACAAAGTTGGGAATGTGATTGGTGAATTTAAAAACAAGGCCAAGATAGACACAGAAAGCTTTGAATTTTTACATAGCTGCTGTAAGCAAATTGAAACTAGGGGGAATAAATAGCAGAAAATTCCAACTAGCATTGACCAGACCCAAGAATCGATAATCATAACATCATATGTAGGAGAAAAAGGTAAAAGGGTAGAAGAGGGAAGGAGGGCGTCCTTGTACACTATCATGCACACTACCAGAGACAGGTACCAGTCCAAACAAAAAGAAAAAGAGTACCCTTTGTATTGGTCTAGGAATGAAACAGACTTAAGCATTCACAGTTTCTTATGTTCCCTCAACATCATCCCCTAATCCACAAGGGGTGCTCTTCCCTCAATAAAAGAAAAAATCACACGCAGGCAGTCAGTCATTAGTTCGAGCAATATATCATATATTTTCATTAGCAAGAAGATTTAGAGGAGCAGTTTTTAACTACTTTGTCTTAAATGCTCAAGTCTTGAACAAAAGCATCACCATACCGGACATGCAGTTGAAGCAACCATCATCATCTTGGGCAAAGGAATACATGTTTGAATGCACATGACAACCTCCTGTCCTCCTCCTATCAGACAATATACCATTCCCTGAATTGTATAAACTTCATAGGTTAAATCACATTCATGCCTAAAACAAATTCATGATACTATAAATTGTAATATAGCTTTCAGACCATTACTAGCATTTGTTTGCTGTCTTGAATCCAGTGTCTGACTCAGCTTGTAACCAAGGCGAATTGACAACGTACTTAGCAAGGCACCGCCCGCAATCAGAATCCAATTCAGTCCCTCACCCTGACAACATTTTCCCTTCTGACCTCTATGAACGCCATCAGTTCTTGATTTCATTTTAATAACAAGTACAGAAGTGGTGTGCAACTTGCTGAATCATCCAAATATGACCTACATGAACAAGTTGCCAAAATTTCATTGCTATCCATGGGGGCATATTAGATGAAAATGCACAAGTGACAATATCATAGGTCTCAAATTTCTTAATGCATATACAAGCATACACATACGAAGATGAACAAGAATAAATATCGACGATTAGCTGTTGTACATAGAAATGGTATAGCACTTGGATAAAAATGAAAAAGAATGCCAAAAGCAAAGGATTGCTGATATAAATCCACAATATCCACATTTTCTTAACAAGCTAAAACTCAATACCATCATTCTATCCTACAGAAACTATATCCACATGCCTGTGGCAGTACTCTCATCAAGTGTTTCCAGAGAAGTATAATATGGAGCAGAATCATACATATCTGCCTTTTGCTTAGCTTTTAAAATGCATATATACATGCAGCACCATTTTCAGCAAGTTTTCACCATACTCTCACTTTTATTAGCTTCCAATATCCAATCCAAAGGGATGTTAAGATACAATTAGATTTACCCACAACACCATTCCAAACACAAATATATGTGCACAATGGACAAGCAATTCCCACACTTGCACCACCACAAGAAACCTTAACAGGACATTCAGAAGGAGGATGAAATGGTAAATGGATGGGATTATAGCAAAACATTTTTCCTTCATAATTTCTTTCTACCTACAGCCAATCATCAAAAACTTCATAACCGCCACTACTATTACATTACCATCCATTTTTCCCATTTGCTCTCATTCAGTAAATCACAGTCATTATAAATTCCAGTCCCTCACACTAGGCCTTCATCCAGCAGCTCAAGTCTAACAAAATTTATATGTCCTGAGTTGTTCAGATTCTCAAAGACACAATGCCAAACTTAACCAATTTGCCTATGGAGTCTCTACGTAAAACACATTGTACCACCAAACTTTGTTCAAACGCTTTACCCACGAGAATGAATAACGTAATTTACTTAATAAAAATAGCACGAAACAAAAATCTTCTGATATGAAAAACATGATAAATGTTGCATGATTATTCTCCACATTTTGCACAAAAAGAGATATGAAAAGGTTAACAAATCTGCACGATCTTCCATAAATTAAAATCACATATTAATACAAAAAATAAACAGTTGTGACAAATCCAACATAAAAGCAAATAGGAAAGTGGAAAAACCCGCGAAACAGAAGCAGGAAGAAAAACAAAATCCACAATCCAGACATGCGTCTATTCTTTGAGCTCTAGATCAAAATACATTACAATACATAAATTATCAGCCATATAAACGAAGCGAATAATAGAATTCAGAAAAAAAAAAAAACAAACGCACAAACCTCATTCAACAAAATTAGGGTTAGATTCTACACCCGGCTCTGAAAACTCCGACGAGACCTCCGATTTCATAATCGCTTATCATTTCCCAATTGAATTCGTCTTACTGAGTCGGTGAAATCTACACTTCTCAGTTATCGGCTACACAATTTATCTAAAAAAGGAAAGGTATGAGAAACAGAGTGGGGAAGGTTTTGAAATGGCGGCTTTTTGGGCACTAAAGAAAAGAAGTTTTATTATTATTTTTTTTAATAATTTTTTTTTAGAGGTTTATTAATATTATTATTTTTTTAATGTTTTAAAGACCCAACGACAAATTACTACTGCTGGGGTTACTACATTTTAATTAATTTCCTTTTTTTTTTTTAATGAATATCATCCTCCTTTTCAAAATATTGATATTTTCTTTATCTATTCTTTTGACTAAAAAGTAATTAAATAATTATCTAAATAAATTTTTTAGAAAAAATAAATAAATTTTAATAAAAATTTAAACTTAGTAATTATAAAATAAATTTTAATAAAAAAATATATTTAAAACAAACTAGTAAAAAAAATTAATAAGTTTGATGGTTAAAAAAAACTGTCAAGAATTTAATGTTTTTAACTTAAAAAATATTATTAATTTTATTCAATATTTAAATTTTAAAATTGAATATTCAATTTTCAGTTTATCAAATATCAACTTTTTTTTTTTGTAGGATATCAAATATCAACTTAGTATTCTTACAAATTAAAAATATATATATATATATATATTTCAACTTAATCTTCTTACAAATTCATATAAGGAAGAAAATTTTGCACCAGATGGTCTTGCTAAATTAGCATTGGAGTATAGTAGTTGATACGGTTTTATCTAAAATGGATCTATAAAGATATAAGTCGCTCAAAAAGTAAATTAAAGCCCAGGCTAAAAGGTCGTGTCCAACATAAGCATGGTCATATGGGCAAATCATAAGGCGCCATGTGGCTCCTATGACTATTATAAATAGTCTGTGATATCATCTTTTTCAGGTTACGTTCACTAAACCTTAAACTATCTAAATACATATTTTCCTAAGGATTCACAATGAATCCAAAGGCATAAGCAAATTCTTTACTGACTTGAGCGTCAGAGGATCATTGCCAGGCACACGTCTGGTCTCTTAGCTCATTGTTTGTTCATTGTGCAGGTTTAAAGCATCTAACTGGATTTAGGCTCAAAATCAGAAGTTGTTAAATCAAGAACTTATCAATTGGTACCGTCTGTGGGAAACTTTCATAAAACATTTTTTTCCTAATCTTGAATTGCCTAAATTCGTTCCACAACATAAGCAATAAAGGACCTTTAGAGTGGCAAGAATCTTAATATGGATCACTCACCCAATCAACAGCTGGGAAATATGAGGGATATGGCAAAAAGGTGTGTAGAAGAAACTCTGGCAAAGAATGACAGCACGGATCGCGTGTTTGACAGGAGGTCCTCGGGAAATAGTGAAAAAAGATACAACAGTAGCTCAAAGTGGAGAGACTTTCGAGTTTGCGTTCTTCAATGGTCAAAAACAGGGGGACGAGGGTAAGTAAGGGCGAAGAAGGGAAGCGCCTATTATTGTCAAATCAATCATAGCCAACTACAGTGTCCACAGAATCTTAGTAGACAACGGGAGTTTTACCAACCTTTTGTCTTTCAAGGCATATCAAAAGATGGATATCGAAGGGTATGAACTGAAGGAATTGGAGAGTCATGTTTGAACTTTGGATAGGTCAGAAATTCCTGCCGCAAGTTACATCCAGTTGCCCTTCACCATGGGAACAGCTCCGAAGAGTGTGACGGTTATGGCCCTATTTGTGGTAGTTAAGATTCATATGGCATACAACGTATTAATGGGAAGACCTCTCCTTCGTGATTTGGATGCAGACACAAATGTTTGAAGAGGAAGGTTGAGGATCCCCTTAACTGATGGGACAGATTTTTATGTCTATAGCACCATAGCTTCAGAAATGGCGAAGGACCATAATCGGAAGAGGAAAACGTCAATAAACACACTGACAGAGGCGTGCATGATCCAAGAAGGGGAGAGAACCGAAAGGCGAAGGACTCAACCAATAGATAAACTAGAGACATTCCTCGTTGATGAGACAGGAAGTAGTTTGAAGATAAATGACAAATTGGAAGAAAAGGAAGAAGTGAAAGCATTCCTAATCAATCACAAGGAAACTTTCGCATGGGGTTCCTCCGAAATGCTTGGAATCAGCCCAGAGTTGGCGATTCATAAGCTTAACGTGGACCCAAACTTTAGACTTATTAAATAGAAGAAAAGATGCTTCGGTGCTGAAAGACAGACAGTCATCGACGAAGAGGAGAAGACGTTGATGGAAGCAGGATTTATCAGAGAGGTGCAATTCCCTGAGTGGCTGGTGAATGTGATACTAGTGAAGAAATCCAATGGCAGTTATAGGATGTGTGTGGACTTCACGGATTTAAACAAAGCCTG
>CAOJBK010118129.1:0-10495 GCA_948294925.1 Codiaeum variegatum
GTCTTATATCAATGATCATATTACGACACGCCAGGAGGTCACAGAAATTCATGACAGGATTCTCTCAGTATACAAGCAAGTAAATGAAATCCCAAACTAAATGCTTCTGGAGGTCACTAATACCCCTTCACCAGATAAAACTAGTACAAAAAAATTATCTTCAAAAAGCAACGTTAACACAGCCAAGCAGAAGTCAACTTCCATCCCAAACACCAAAATCTGCAGAATATTTTGCTCAAACGGAAGTAATTTAACCAGTAAATAACCAAAAAATCCAAATAAAGAAACTTAATATCCCACAACTTATCCAACACCCAGCAACTTTGACAAGCAGGTGCAATTGAAACAGATCTGAGATATGAAGTGCCTAACTTGCAACATTAGCAGACAAGTCAGTTCAAAAGTTGATTTTTCACATGTTAACTTCTTGGATATATCATACCACTTCTGCTTCATAAGACTAATAACAAATTTCCATTTCTCTTGAGTATACAACAGACCTGAACCCGCAGAGTCCTCGACCACATAAGTCAGTATAGCACCAAAATCACAATCATTTTAACAGCTTGTTCCACAGTTAGGTAGATGCACAGGCTGTATGTTTTATGCCTTTCAGATGCTATCCGTTTATGATTCCCCATGTTATATTCATTCCACTGGACAATGCTGTAGGAGAAAAGGAATCCTGCAAGTTCCAAAGTATTAACTGATAATTGAGAGGGTTAATTAGAATTGCAATAGAACATAATATTATAACACTACAAGGTTCATCTAACCTTCCATGTCAATGCTAGCAAATTGATTTGAATTGAAAAACCAGAAACATGAATATCAAGCTAAAGTGTAGCTGAATACTCCAGTAACCCTTTCATAGGATCAGCAAAAAAAATACATATGTACATTTTATTCTCAATGAAGACTTAAGGGAGGTAACAAACTAGCACGAAGAATACATAAACACATTGAAATTCATCAATAGTCCTAAGTCAAAGAAAAAGTATCAGAATATTTTTGAAGTACTTACATATAACTTGAATTATGAGCATATTGCTATTGTTATCACACTATTTACATTAGATTATGGAAAAGCTTGAGATTGAAAAGAAATGATCCTAGAGATGCCAAAGGTCCAATACAATGATATCAAATAGTAACAGTACACCAAAACTAAAATCCTTAATGAAGCCAAATTAAAAAAGAAAAATGTTGTCAACAACCATCTGGCAAAGGAAAAGTATCAACAAGTGATGAGTTAGAGAAAGGGAGCAAATGCTTCACATTACATGAAACCTTAAATACAGTATTTGTATGGTTATCCATGATATCTATGTACAGCACAGGGATCGAGCTTTGAGCAGTTGGCATTCAATACCAACCAATGTGTTTGTAGTCACCTCAAGAAAAAAAAAATTAACATGAACAGCTTTTCATAGATGAAAAAAGCACATTGGAACTCCTTCAAATGCATCATCAGAAACTTCTTAACACATAAATAGCTGAAAGCATGACACCAGTCACCAAAGATTTCGCTGCCTCCAACAGATGTATCACTAGAATCTTCTTGACCAAATTTGTAGCTATAACATTACATGCAATAGTTTGTCAAACATCCAAGAAAAAGGAAGTATATCCCACTTTACACTGCCAATGTACGTCAAGAAAAATTACCATGCTAATCACTTTGCAGAATTGATACGCTGCAATGATGAAATCCAGCCAGTAGAAGGACCAATTTTGCCGCTGTGTCCCTGACCAGAATTTGCTGCATCAGTCGGCAAAACTGGTTTTGGTGGATTCCTTTTTGAGGTTCCAGCAAGTGAAAATGAAGTGGAGGAGATGTGTGGATCAAGTACAATCTACAAAATCAAATTTCAGGTCAAAGATTTGCAGTGTTCACAGGCAAGAATAGCATTATAATGCATAAAATGGCATTGAAAATTTCCATGTTGCAAAACAATCTCCACAAGAAAATGACCTCTATTCAAGAAAAATAACCTGATGAAAACATATTCATAGAATAAAATAATAGACCTACTTAAGTTCTGAGAAGTATCATCTGTAAAAGAATAAAATGCCAAATTTATAATCATTTCCTAGTCTTATTGAATTAGAAAAAAGTAAGACTTACATTCTTATCTACGTTATTATCAGAGTTTAAATTCCTGCCCATTGCTGATTTGAATTGCATGCGTACAGGACCACCAGATCGCATGATATCAGATGAATAGGGAGCTTTATTACTTCCTGCAATTTAGATTGGGCGCTAATGTCATTTTTGCAATAAATGAGAGATTTGCAATCAACAGCTAGGATTCACCACCAACCCATATATCCTTTTGGCCCAGTCTCATTGATTTTCGAGGATTTTTCACGACCATGCATCAGACAAGCTTAATTATATAGTAAATGTTACTAAATCAAATATTTCTCCGTACATCATAAATATTTAATTTAGAAAAATCACTTTGATAACAAATAATGTTTGCTTCTGCAGTCAATATCATCATACTTCTGGGTTTCTACATTTCAACAAGAAATAGAAACTACAAGTCTCCTTCATCAAATTGCACAAAGTAAAATAGTGTCTGACCTTGATGATTCTCCATATCTGTTGACACCACATGGCTGCTACTGGCTCCAGGAACCGGCTGTAACACGCAAAGATCAAATTTTTTATAAGCTAACCAATTGCAAACTATAAAAAGCATAAAGCCATATAAAACACAAGCTCTTGCAGCAAATAAATAGAAGACAAATGGAATACTGGGAGTAGCAAGTAGCAACAACGGAGAGAGAGAACATCACTGAAGGCAGAGGAACAAATTAATATATATGAGATAAATATACTAACAGATACACGAGGTTGACTTCTACTCTTTTGAGACTGCTGGTACTTTATTATGGTCCAATCAAATACATAATCAAATTCATATCCTGCCATGAAGAGAACAAAGGAAAAGTTATTTCAAAGATCAACATTGCCTTAACCAACTTTAATTCACTAGTATTTTTTTTAATTGCTAGATGCTTTAACCATTACCTTCACGAGCAAACAGATCTCGAAACAGACGCTTCAAGAATCCGTAATCAGGTCGCTGATCAAATGTCAGAGAGTGACAATAATGCAAGTAGGATGCAAACTCAACTGGATGTGATTTGCACAGGACCTGAAAGCAAAAGAAATATTTTTTAAAAGTTTTTGCATAAACTGTCCTTTCAAAGCAACCCTAATAGTGGACACCAACCTCAATAGGCGTAGATAATTTCTTTTCACATATTTTGTCATATTTCTGTTTCTTTGTGGCAGCTTTCAATCCCTGCCATGGAAGGCTGAGGATAAAAACATTCAAGTCAGCTCACAATTAGAAAAATATTATTCACGACCCCAAAAAAAAAGAAACTGCTGGGAGTCTCAACACTTTGAAAATTCAATCCAATGCCTCAGAATAAAACATAGTTAAATTTCAAGGCTCAAAGGCATGAAGAATAATAAATAAATTATAAAAAAAAATCCAGAAATAACAACAATGTACCTTCCACTCAAAAAATATAGTAGCACATAGCCAAGTGACTCTAAATCATCCCGGCGGCTCTGCTCTGAGACCATTGAACCAAATATAAGTAAGAAAAGGAACAGAGACTGATACAAATATAACTCTACGTAGAGATGCAAAGATTAAAATCAAAAAGCTAAAATTAACTTTGCTGATTACCAATTCCAAGGTGGGTATTGCAACTAGCATAACGTGCAGTGCCCGTCAGGTTTTTATTCTCCCTGAAACAAGATGAGAAATGAGTTTCTTCACTCCTCAATATACTCACTAAACTAATAGATATGCTTATATGTCGTGACTGAACTCAATAACAAGAAAAATTAAGGTAGTAAACTACAACATTACCTATAAGGGATATGGCGATTAGTAGTGGCGTCTCGATATCTTTTTGCGAGTCCAAAATCAATAATGTAAACCTGATTCGCTTTCCTACCTAAACCCATGAGGAAGTTATCAGGTTTGATATCTCTATGCAGAAATCCTTTAGAATGCACGTATTCTATCCTTGTAATCTGAAAAGCAAAAACACAAATTTCAGTATATAATGAGTAATAATCGATGATTGAATAGTATTCATAAGTTTGTCAAGCACAGATTACCATTTGATCAGCCAACATCAACACTGTTTTGAGCGAGAACTTCCTCCTACAATACACAAACAAGTCCTCAAGGCTTGGCCCAAGTAAATCAAGAACCAATATATTCTCCTCTCCATCAACACCTGACCATTTTATGCTAGGAATTCCACCTACAAAATCAGACTGAGAAGTTAGCAAACTCACAAAATTCAAAACTTCACTAACCAAAAAGAATCACAACATATAAAAGTAATTTCACATACTGCCTCCTTGAAGAAGATTATACAACTTGGCTTCGTATAGCAATTGCGGATGCTTTGTTTTAGTATTCTCCTGCAAAACCATTTCAATTAATCAATTTTCAAATTCAACTCAAACTAAATACCTAAAAGTCAACAGTTATGGAGCTCTAGCTAGCTCCAGCTACTGCAGTAGCAGACATGATTAGATCATGATTTCTATAACAATCAACATAAAAAATCTTGAAAAAATTCTTAGAAAAAAGCTTACGATCTTAACAGCAACGATCTCAAACGTATCAATATGCGTAGCTGCAAAAAATAAAAAAACATAAAAACCTATATATTCAATTGAAAAAGAAAACAATCAGCAACAAGCACAATCGAAGCTAAAACTAACCGAGATAGATTTCACCAAACGATCCACTGCCGATCTTGCGGCCAAGCTTGTACCTGCCGCCGACGATCCGTTCCATGTGGGAATTAACCTAGTGTATAAATAAACGGATTGGATCGAATCTAAATAGCATGAAATTGAAGAGAGAGAGAAGTGTTTGGATCGACTGAGAATTCTAGTGAGAAAGAGAAAGAAAGTTCAGGAATCCGTTAGAAACTGAAACCACGAGCGAAATGAGAACTCAAACAACAGACGTGGCTATGGATTGGTGATGAGGATAGAAGAGCAAAAGATATAGGGGTAGTTTTGGTATTTGGGTTAGGTGAGAATGAGTTGACGTTTGTGTAATGACGATTTTGCTAGGTGGAAGGTTTTTGCTTATTTGAGTTCTTGTTCTTTTGTAGTGGTGCAATAATAGATCATGAATTATTAGGCTTTTTCTAAGGGTACTATTGCCATTTGATTAATTGTTTATTTTATAACAAAATAGAAATTTATTTATATTTGATATAGATAATAAACACACCTATCATAAAAATAAATAAAAAAATTTGATTTTTCCACTTTTTAAATCCTTTCAGATATAACTAGAGTTTGCTCAAATATTATATTAATGACAAAATATATAATACCATTAAATATAATCAATATGGTATAAATGTAGAATTTGAGTTAGCCGCACTACACCAACACCATATAAGCAAATTATACATTTTATTTTTGATATATTAATACATAAAAATACAAAATTATTTAAAATATTTTAAATTATTTAGAGCATGTTGCAGGGAGAAAGACTTGCCCTTATTATACATAAAAATATGTTAAATTATAAAATATTTTTATGATATTAATCCTAAAAAATTTATAATAAATAAAATGCTAAAAAAATTAGTGGTGATAAATTTGAAAAATGTTTGAAAAAAATATTTTAAATTATAATTAACTTAATATTTAAATATTTTAGCATATTAAACTTAAATGATAGGGCAACTTAATATCATTCAAATTTGACAAAAAAAAAACATTTAAGTTAATTTGATGATTTTAGGTTAAAATTTTAAATTAAGTAAAAAAATTATTTAAAAATAAGTTAAAATTTTAAATTTAAAATTTAGAATTTATTTAATAAAATTAAAAATTAAGTATTAAATAAAATAATTATATATTTTTTAAACTAAAAAAAATTAAAATTTAATTATTTATTACATTCACTTCCAATTTTAAGTTAAATTTTAATTTATTATTTTAAATAATTTTTTACTTAATTTTGAATTCATGTACTGTGTAATAACAATTTTATAAGGTTGAAGGTTATGTTTACTTAGTTCTTGTCCTTTGAAATCATGCTTATAACATTTCACTTTGCTCATTACTTTTCTACTTGAAATTTTTACTAACTCAAATATCATATTGGTCTCAAAATAAAAATCATAATTTTTTTTAATTGTTTTTTGATTGTAAATTTTCATTATACCTATTTAATACAAGTAAAACTAGTAGAGTTGCTACTGAGTAGTTTGATATTCAGATTGATAAAAAATTATAAGTGTAAAAGAGTCGATTTTATGTATTTTAAAATAAATAATTTCATTATTTTTCAAAATGAGCTGAATTTAAATTAAGTTGAATCAAAATTTATTAAAAATAGTTATAAAAATAAATTATTTTTTAAATATAAAAAATATAAAATACATTAAAAGATATTTAGTTAATATTGAAAAAAATGTATTATTATATATTAGGACTGACAGGTATTGGAGTTGGGACGATATGTCTATGAACCTGGCTGCGCCGTCTGAGAGTTCTCATCTGGATATAACTATCATTCAATACGTGTGTGCAACAATTGTAACCATTAATCTCTTGCCACGTATACAATTGTTGGTGAGTGGGACTTTGGCGGGCTTGGGTGCCTATTGTATTTTATTCACGGTTATGAATTTGCTAAAAGCAATGGCCCACAAATGTGAGTCATGCACAGCAGTCGTGCATCGGTGGAGTGCCCTGCGTGAAAATAAACACAGCCATTTGTTCATAACAATGAGTCAAGTCATGAACTTAAAAAGTTTCAAAACTGATTACGTATTTTAAACAGATGCAATATGCAAATAACCATCTCAATAGAATGAAATTGAAATCCATATCATGAGAGTATCACTACAATAAAAAGAGTCTATCCCCTACATATATTTAGGGACAAATTAAATTAGTACGGAGACCTTTATACATGTTTAAAATACCAACACAACATAAGTATGAGTTATCATCTATATAAATATAAATAATTTAAGAACATTTATTATAAAGTGTAGATAATTTCATCAATTATAAAAACCTTCAGCGCAATATTTTTGTTTATTGTCGCTTTTGGTGTGTGAAAAGTTTAAATATTTTTTATAGATATTAAGCCGTTCTTTCTTTCTCCCTTTCTTTCCCCTTTATTTATATGATATGAATTTCTAGCCACTCTCACAATTTTTCAAACCCATAACTGTTATTCATTTCAATAATTAATTAAAATTAAAGCAATTGGAGTGATTGATAAATTGAGAAAAGGATCTTCAAAAGTGAGAAGTTGTATACTAATTTTTTTAGCAAGCGATTTTTTTTACAAAAATAAAAAAATGACGATTTGGGGATTTTCAAAATTTCCCTTTACTATTAATAATCCCACCTTTATTTGTTGTATTTTCTTTTATCTGCATATACTTTTTGTATGTGAGATAATTTTGAAGATTAAGGAGCCTAATGACTTTGTTTGTTATCACTATAATCAAATTGAGTTAAAAAAATTGTAAGAACTTTTTCCTATTTGTATTTCTGTTGAAAAATTTCTAAGATCTTTCTTTTGGCAGTTGGCTTCCACTATATGGAACTATATCATCCTCTCGAAAATATTAGTTCAATGAAAAGAATTCAAAGAGGTATCAATATGTATTAGAGGTTTTGAAATTTCACAATTTTAGCAATGCCCATATTGCCGAATTGGTCATAAAGTGGCCTAGACTTCTCCCAAGCAATGCAAAAAATAATATTCAATTTAAATTTGAGTACTTTAAGGAAAATAGGTTTGTGGGTAAGCTTCTTCCTGAGTTTATTGTGTCAAATCATGTAATTTTAAGAAGGGATTTAGATTCTCAAATCAAACAATCTTTTGATATATCAAGGTCTGTTATTAGTAGTAAAGACAAAATATTAGCTGCTATTATTAGTTCTAAATGGTTGTTGACATATGATATGAAGGGTAGAATCCAATCAAATGTTGATTTCTTAATTGATGTGGATGTGCCTCCTTATACCATAGTAATTTTTTTTTTTTATTTTGCAACCAATAGATATGATTCAAAGTCATGATATGATGGTTTATGTAATGCTTTAGTTAGTTAGCATCTTGTTTTACTTTATCATTTATATTTGTCTCTGGGCTTCATGTTCTTGCGCACTATTTGTTTGATCAAATATATAAATATTTTTTTCTTTATGTATAGCCATTTTATAGGTGTCCCGTTCACGATACTTTATGATTCATGATTCAAAAGTATAACTGAATGTATTTTTTCTTTCATAAAAAAATTAAGTAAGAAACTTAAGCTATTTTGATAGAAAATTTCCCTTTATATATGCTATATTGAATTGGGGTGATAGTTTTGCTCCTTACCTATAGAAGCAACTTTTAGGATGATCTATCTTATATAAGATTAACTTATGCATTGTTATAGCATTTCTTATCACTTGCTAAGTTTGAATATTCCCCAAACTTGAAGTCAGGGTAGCAATCCCTACTTCCTCTCTTGACAAGAAATCAATGATAAGAATTCTTATTGATGCTTATGTTGTTTTGCTCTTTCTTATCACTTGAAAAGTTTTAACATAACATATATAGCATGGGTTGTCACTTAGGGATCCACTATTTTGCTTATCTTTTAATAATAACTCATAATTTCATAGATGAATTTTGGTTGAGGTCAAAGTCTAAATTTTTTTATCCTTTCCTATCTTTAAGGTTTGAATAATTTTTCAAAGGCAGGTGCTAATCTAATGGAATTCTTGCAAGGTAGAGCTAACATGCTCAGAGAAATGTAACAAAGGACACTCATTGTTGAACCTAGTTCTGAAATTTAAAAATTGAACATTGTACCAATTTGTTTAGCTAGCATCAAATATTATAATACTCTCTTGAATGGATAAAATGGTCTTATAGTCTAATTAGTTTTGATATTTTGTCATTTGTAGGACTTCTGAGATAACTTTATTGGAATATTCTATCTCCTCTGTCTTCCATCATTCAAGCTCTATTGCACAAGTATTTTTTGCTTTGTTCATTTTTTGTCACTAAATTAGAATAGAAGTTTTCATATGTAATGAATATTAAAGTAATCAACTAAAAACAAAATAAACCATTATGCTTTATGATTTTATTAATTGAGACATATATAAAAAAAACAAAGGGTATGCACTATGGTTACAAAAAAAAAAAACAATTAATAAAGGTTCATTTTATAGAGTTTGGCACTTTGCTATTCATACATTTCCATTATTCCATATAGTGAATTCTCAAGGCCAACTAATTTTGCACAAGTTTATTCTTCTAGTAATGAAGTTGAGATGCTCAATTCAATATTGGACATTCATAGGTACATTTTTTATGTTGCACTTTTTTCTTAAAAAGGTTTATGATTATATTTGCACTTCAATTTATTTTTCATTATTTTGTGGCTTCTAATTCTTTAAGGAGATGAGAAAGTTATATATTATTTAGCATCATACTCCATAAAATGAAAAGAGTTAGTATCTCTCATCACATAATTATTACTAATTCTATATTTTTTATATAATTTTTTTGATAAATATTAATTAAGTTTTTTTTTCATTGTCTTATTAATTGTTTGTAGGAAATTTCAATGGAAAGCGTGGTTAAGTCTTGTCTCATTGATGATCGATTGGCATAAATATAATTCCTAGCTATTTAGACTTTTTCAAATAGGCTTGTGGTTATCTTGGCACAAGAACGTGACATTGTTGACAAACATAATTTTTTTCATTAATTAGTTATGTAACTTATCTTTTTGAATGTATTTTAATTTTAAGTAAAATTGCGTTCATGAAATTTAATATTTGATATATGTGATTTTGAATAGTATATTTATTCTCGAGTAATTAAGGATAAAATTTTGAAGAATAAATAAATAAATAAAATGTAAGATTAAAAAAAATGCAATTGAAACTCATAAATAGGTGTTGCTATATTACAAATGATGGCACAAGTAATGTGTAGTTAAGATACCTTTTGCGGCACTTGTATGTGTCCCTACCTATCAAATTTCAACACATTATATGTCGTCAGGTCACATGTCATGTGTCGCTACATTAAAATTACATCACAAGAGTTGCGTCGCCACAATTTTACCAACACAAGTTTATGTGTCGTCATTTTGCTTGCGACATGCGATTTAGCAACACATATGCAGACACATATTCTTGTGCCAGTAAGTCACATAGAGACACATATATGTGTCGCTAAGTCATTTTAAAAGCGTCACAAAAGAATGATTTGTTGTAGTGTATGGATTGTGAATCTTAGTGGATAGGGTAGGTGAAATTCTATGAAATTAGGAAGAAGTTTTATTCCCCTTGATATTAAACTTGTTCAAATAAATATTGGAACGTGATGAACTCAATTTTATTTTATTTAAAGCACTCAAACAAAACACCTTCTAAATAAGT